>JANITW010137092.1:0-12964 GCA_027564335.1 Erythroxylum williamsii | reverse complement strand
TGCCGACCGTGCTGCAGAGAATCGTTCAGAGAAGCTCACCGTGCGAGAGACGACTGAATATGAAGATGCGAACGACGGCGTGGGAGGGCGCAGTGGGAAGATGGGAAGGACGGGTTGCGAAAAAGAAAGAAGGGCAAGAGTAGGGTAAAACAGGCGTGGAGGGGAGCGTTAGACGGTAGACAGGAGGCAGTAGTTTTGTTCCACGATTTTCGGGTGAACAAAATTAACCATCCCTGTTTATCGGTGTCAGTGGACAAAAAGAAAGGGACGACAACCAAATATTCAAAGGTGACAGGATTTTGTTGTTTTGTTTACTGTCCCCGTGCCTGGGACAGTAACCAAACACTATAATCAACCTGGTTATCTGGGACAAACATTCAACCTTTATTGGGACGGTAGGGCTTCTCATTTGCATGCTTGGTGGGATTATGTATCAGCAGTCCACAAGCAACAAGCCTAAAGCTGCGCCTGCAATAAAAGCAGAACAGTCTCCAGAGGAACATCAGAAGTTACTTGAACTGCAAAACAACATAGAAAGCAGCAACAATGAGAAAGAAGTCACTGAACCACAGTAGGGGAAATAAACAGGTTTCCAACTCTGAATTCTTTAGATATGGTGAGGCTTTTCTTCCTACAAAGATATTGGGAAGTGATTTATCATGTCTGACATGATCAATCGTCTGGTTTTGATCAAAATTTGTTGTCTTCACGACCTTTTTTGGTAGTGGCTTCCCCTGGAAGATTTCAGTTGTTGGTTTTATTTGATCCGGAAGCGGTGTTAAAAGGCATTCTTCTATTTTCTTAGAAAATCTCCATACCTAAACAATCCCAGTAGTGATGCCCTTCAAAGTTTATTCTGAGACCATCCTTTTTAGGTCTAAAGTCTCATTCATTAATTTTCATTGTTACTGTGATCGGATGTACACTTCCTGAACTTTGTAAACGGCTCTAATTCTGTGGAAACTAGCGTCCTATCAAAAAGATGTAACCCTCCCGCACATGAACTATATTAGTAAGTGGGCAATGGGATTGTGTAATTCCTTAATTCCTGCAAGATATTTATTCTACTATAATGTTCATTTTACAAGTTATTGCATCTTGAGACCAATGTTTCTTTTCAGAAACTCTTCTTGTAGGATTAGTTCTGTATACTCTGTCACGATTGCAGGAACGGGATTTTCTGTTTTTTGTATTAAAATGCCGAATGCTGATGATTCATAAACACAAAAATGCAAACAGAATTGACTTTGTGTGGCCTATGCATCCTTGTATATCTGAAAATCCCAATGAGAGAGTTTTAGGGACATGACATTACAGAAGACGGAATGCTACCATAGAAGTTCGTCTTAAGCGGTGATAAAGCCATACTCCAGCGAACCCCTCTTTCCAGAAAATAAACTTGCAATCATTGTTGGAATACTATATCAAGCGACGATACATTGCCAGCCATTAAACGCTCAAACTACCTGATTGATCACTACCATAGCGAGTTAGTGAGGTTAAGATCTGCACAAAATAATTAAGCAACAACAACGTCCAAAGACTCACATTGAAAAAAATCAAACTAAAAAAACAAAACGAAGATAGAGATACAACAACAGCATTCCTCGCTAACACAACATCTAGAGAGGATCAAAAGTACGTAATCTTATCCCTAACTAATAGAGAGGATATTTTCGATATATCCGCATGAAAAATAAAATAAAATAAAAAGATACAAATGATGAAGTAGTAATAATTAAAAAATAAAAACAAAAATAGACATAAAGATAATAATAACAATAAAATAGATAACTAAGTACAAGTAAAAACATCATCCAAAGGTTATTAACTCTCATTTCAACATTTTTATTAAGCCCCATTTATTAACTCTCATTTCAACATTTCAACATTTTTATTAAGCCCCGTTTAAGAGACTTTGGGCGTACCGCTCCCCGTGACTTTCGGCTTCCATGTTTAAAAAGTTAACATTTGTGTTTATAAATTCTTTTAAAATATTTAGGTGTATTTCTTTCACTCAAAATTTTTTATTTCCATCTATAAATTTAAAATATTTAATTCAAAAATTAGCAGTAAAAGAATTTTATAGTTATGACTTCAAAGTTCTCAATTATAATTTAAAGATAAAATCTCTAATTTATATATATTTTTAACTTATTACATATTTTAATGATCATTCATTGCAACGTTTGTAGTTTATCCACTTGCAGCCTTTTTTTCTTTTATTATTATAAATCTGTAAATTTATTGTATTCTAAAAAATATTATTTATTTGTATATTATTATTTGATGTAGTAACTTTAATGGTGTTATTACTATTGTAAAGTGATGCTACTCTCCAATAGTCATTGTTCCTTCCTCATTATTTATTATTTATTATTTTTATTTCTCAAAAAAATTAAAGCACATTCATATGTACCATCTAGCTTCTTTAGAAGAGATCATAAGTATTATGAGGAGCTTTTGAGGGAAACACATGCCTTGCTTTTTCCAATTCTCCTAATTGTTTTTACAAAACCTTTAATATAGATTCAATCCTATTAGATGCAATATTTTTTGGATAGATAATTTTTTATATCCATAAAGAATATGTATTTTATTTTTCTTTTTAAACATTTATACTTATTTTATATTATACTTACTCTTTTTGTTATATATTTTACTTATTTCATTTATGAATTATGGAAAATATGTGGCTTAATGGCTAAATCAATAGTAGCCAACACACTCCCTAAATCATTTTTTAATCTTTAGAAGAATTTGCTCTAACTAATCATGTCAAATGAATAATACTTTTTTAAAATTGAAGAGAAATATTCAAATACATGACATATTTTTTATAATGTATATTTGTAACAATGAAATACTATTATTACTCCCTCAAGTGATCACTAAAGGGGTAGTTTTGTCTATCTTTCAATCCAAAGACGAGTAAGGAAGGAGAGGGGGAGGCTCTCAAAAGAAAACGAGACTAGAATGAAGAAAATGAATTTTATGGTATTTTATCTCCAAGAGCCAACTAAGCAAAGAGGTCTCTCTACCTTAATCTCGATAGAGCATTATCGTGTATCAATATAAAGGAAATTTTGATTAGTTATAGTGCGACAATTCTAAGGGAGGCATTTGATATACGACTCCTATAAAGGAAACAACATTAAGCTCTAACCAGATTATATAATAAATTAGCATCACGCCTTGTCAAGATTCTAGCAAATAAGCAAGGTATGTGCTCTCCCCCCATTTTAGGCCTTTACCACCATTTATGAGATAATATGAGACTTGAGATTGCCACTACTAAATAACTGCAATATCTAATGAAACAGGAATCTAGTTCTTTTAAGAATATGATTTTATATAAGTGTTGACATGCCATTGACTTACGTTAATGGAGGAAGTCTATGCCAAAGTATATTGAAATCATTTAGTGTTATAACTTATCTTTCCAGCTCAACCTTCTACATTTACAAGTACATTGTAAGTCATTCCAACAACATCCTTTGCTTTTGTATTCACTATTTTCAACTAGACTGTGCTCTTGCTTACATTCAATCCAAATTTGACAAATTAATGTATCCATAATTAACATTTTAAAGGTGTCTTTTTTTCAAACACCTCCTGTGTGTTTTCATAAGTTAGTATTTTTAGGACACGTGGTTATTGAGACAACAAGCAATGGTATGATAGATGACAAATACAAACAGTGAAAAGTCTAATATAGTTTAGATATCTTATGTACACTTTGTAAACAGTAAATACATATAAATGAGCCATCAACTAATATAATTGCTATAATCAAATTAATTATCAACCAATAACTATCATGGTAAATTATGGTAATTTTTACTATATGAATCCACCTTAGAGTAATTCTCATATTTGAAAATTTTATGTATTGCACTGTCACTTAGTAAATAAAATCGTATATAGATTATAAAGTCAAATACATGATACCTTCTTGAAATTATTCAAATCCTTGCTACAACATCTTATTACAAAAAACATTTAGTAAAAATTTTGCTAAGATGGAGAGTTTGAGGAGGTCAATAACATGTTATCAACATACCTAAATTTTATTGGTCGACAAATAACAAAATCTCATCTTTTTACTAAATTTATCTAAATGCATACAAGGCACTCACAACTGCTAACTTTCGACAATATTGCGAGATTTTCTTAAAATTAAACACAAAACATAAGAACTAAAAGCTACTCAAGAAGGATTCGCTTAGAACTTATAGTTCATATGACATATCAAAAAACTCAAAACAATGCACATACCTCACTACAATAAAATTAGTAATTAGCGATGGAAAATTATTGACAAAAACAAAACCATAGCAAATTATCGATGAAAAATCATGTTTTTTCAGTAAAATTGCTAGGAAAATTTTCATTTTGAGACAAAAATATTCGTCGATAAATATGAAAGGAAATCATCCTGACAAATTTTTCAATGGAATATAGTGACAGTAAAAAATTGTCGTCGGTGAAAAAGGCAGGAATGTTTGGTAGAGTAAGTAAGTTTGAGGTATATCTATAAAAATTATTCTGTCGGTAAATTTTGTCAGTAAATTTTAGAGTAAATGTTATCGTTTTCTTCGGCTTCAACGTTTTAATAAAACAAAAATGACGTAAATTTTAAAGTAAATGTCATCGTTTGCTTCAACTTCAACTTCAACTTCAACATTTTTAATAAAAAGAAAATGACATCGTTTTCATTTACTAACAAAATAATTTTTGTCAGTAAATATCTTCGATAAATTTTGGAGTAAACGTAATTGTTTGCTTCGGCTTTAACGTTTTTAATAAAACAAAATCGATGACATTTAACATTAAATGACATCATTTTCGTTTAACCTAAAACTACTATAGCCCCCCTTCCCCCTTCTTCATCGCATTTTTCCTTTTTTCCTCTCTTTTGTTATCGATGTCGTCGTCGTCCCATTGAGTCCCAGCGTCATCATCTCTATTGCTACCAAAGCCCCCTCCTCCGTCTCTCATGCCACCTCGTCCTTGCCACCATCCTTGTCACTTCTATTTCAGGTATAAAATCCACTGGATCTTCTCTTCTTAGCATACACTATAATGTGTAAGGATTCAACTAATTCTTGAACTTTAATAGATCATGTCATATAATTTATCTGGAGATCTATTGTGAATGTTGTGTGTTTTGATATTATGACTGACCAAATGCTTGATAACCCTTTAGCAAGTTTAAAACAATGAAGTACACAAAGAGAATCTTTGCTCTCAGAAGGCAATGTGTTGTAGACGATGAAGTAAATAATTTTCAAATAGGCCCACTTTATCAAAGTAAAGTACCCTAACTTGTTAGCTAACATGGTGCTCCTGAAGAAACCAAGTGGAAAATAGTTAATGTATTGATTTTGTATATCTTGATAGGGTGTCATTGACACTTTGGACGTATAAAAATGGGATTGAAAATTGAATAAATATTAAATGGAGTATTCATCGTACCCTATTGAGAAAAGATGAAACAAACACAAAGAAAAGGAATTAAAGAGGTCCTAAACCAAAGAAATAGTACAAAGGTCAATTTGTAAAATAAAAAAATATCTTAAACACCCAATTTTACTTGCCTAAGAGGTTAGTTAGGTCTCAAAAGAGTTTTGCAAATTTAGAGAGATTAAATTGAAATGAATTTAGGGGTAATGTAAATAAAATATGTTAAAAAACTATAAGCAAAAATATTTAGTTGAATGTCCAGGAGTTTTTGATTTTATCTGAGGCTTAAAATAAATATATAGAATGATGTCTCAGGTCAAAGCAAATAATTGAATATCTAGGAGTTTATGATATTACCTAGCTTAAAATTAAAATATGTAGTTACCTATAAGTTATGGTCTTAGCTAGGATTTGAAATAAAGATTAACTTTTAATCAATCTTTGTCTACAATCAATCTAGCATCAATTAAAGAAAGAAATAGAAACTCATTTGCTTTAAAAAATCATCCTCAAAGTTGCCATCCTTGAATGATTGAAGAAGAATCCCAATACAAATCCAAGAAGAGAACATGAAATATTTGGAGAATTCCACTTAGGAATAATTGAGGAGCATGGCAATTTAAGAGGGGAGTTGTCTTAATCATCCAAGAGCCGATAGAAAAATACAACAAAGGTAGATTTTGCACTAGTTAAATAAGCTACAAATAAATTTTAAAGACACAATAAACATGACTTAATGAAAAATACATGCTTAAGGAAAGCCACATGTAGTTTGTAGTTTTAATTAATCTTTCAATTTATTCATTGTAGTAAAACAGTTTAATATAGTTCTCTACCTATTTAGAAATAGCATTAGTTTATTTATTCATTATAATAAAACATTTTTATGCCAATTGTAGTCCTTTTCAAACAGTGCTACATTCCGACCAGTTAACTAATTAGCATCATATGTTTGTGTTTTAGCTTAAATAATATATTTTCTCTGTATTGCATTATATATTAAAACTCATATTGCCTTATTTTCTAATTTGCTTGCTTTAATATATTAAAAATATAACAAAACTATTGAACAAGTGTATTATATTAAATAAGAAATATTCTTTTTCGTAGGCCCTATTTTGTTTTGAAGAGCGTCGCTCATTTTTCTTCTTTGTAGTTTGTAGTTGTCTATCCATTTAGGTAAGTCGTCCAACTAACGTCTACCATATGTGTTGCTTTAATAATACGATTCTGATGTGTTTACGTTTTGTGTGAATGTAAAGGAGGCCTTGATTTTGTGTTGTTGTTTAGAATATTCTTATAATGATTGATGAGTTTCTATGTTTTTCTTTAATAGTCTAAGTATTTATCTTTGGGTTTTATTTGAATAATTGATGAGTAGATGTATGATTACATAATTATTTACTGTATGTGGAATGAGTTTAAGATCTTATGGATGATTTGAGGCATAAGAAACCCTTAGGATGGAAACCCGTGATGTAGTTCCTATAAGGCTTATTGATGAAATATTCCACGAGCCTAAGAGTCATAGCAAGAACTTACTTTCTCGATTCATATGGTGTAACAATGTCATGTACCTTAGTGTTTCTTTTAATTCAAACTTAGTGTATGAACTTCAATCAAAACATTAAAGAAGTAATAAGTTGTATAATTATGGAAAATTATTGATCATTTGAGGCATAATAAACCCCTAGGATGGTATATAGGTTGGAAACCTGTGATGCAGCTCCCGTGAGGCTTATCAGTGAAACATTCCACGAGCCTAGAAGTCATAGCGAGAAGTCAATTATAGGTGATTGATTCAAACATAAATACTTCAACTTTAATATGATTAATTTAACTTAGTATTAACACAAGAAATTTATAGGTTTAATAGACATGACAATTCTTTGCATAATAAACCCCTAGGATAGTATATAGGCTGGAAACTCGTGATGCAGCTCCCGTAAGGCTTATTGGTGAAAAATTCCGCGAGCCTAGAAGTCACAACGAGAACTTCCTTTCTTGATTCACAGTTGTAAACAATGTCGAAAGTATGTTACCGGTAAATATCTGAAAGTATGTTACACTTTGGACAAAAACAAAAGGAAATTTTAAGTGAATGGTTGAAAAGTCTAAAGTTTCCAGATAGTTATGTTTCAAAATTGGCAAAGTGTGTGGATATGAGAAAGTACAAATTATTTAGGATGAAATGTCATAATTGTTATGTGCTTATGCAAAGGATAATTCCAATTGCATTTCGGGAGTTACTACCAAATAAGGTTTAGGAAGTTAGAACAAAATTAAGTTTGCTTTTTAAAAGCTTAACACCATATGAAATAAAGTTTGCTGAAATGGAAAAATTAGAAAGGAAAATTTCAATAATTTTGTGTAAATTAGAAAGGATTTTTCCTAGAATCTTCTTTGACTGTACGGAAGATCTACCTATGCATTTAGCACATAAGGCTAAACTTGCTGGTCTAGTTCAATATCGACGGATACATCTGTTTAAGAGGTAATTATAGTAAATAGTTAAATTAAAGTAATACCATATTTTAATAATAGAATTGTAATAACCTTATTCGTTACTATAGGTATTTGCATCACTTGAAGAAAAATGTCAAAAATAAGGCTAGAGTTAAAGGTTCGATATGTAATGCTTATTTAGTAAAGGAAGCAAGTACATTTTGTTCATATTATTTTGAGTCACATGTGCACACAATAAACAGAAAAGTTCCTCGTAATGACGATGAGGGAGGAACAGGTGATGCTGATGGTAACTTATCCATTTTCATATATCCTAGACAAATATTTGGACATTCAACAAGAATGTTAATGGAGAAAGAAATAGAGGCTGCCCATGGTTACATTTTATTGAAATGTCAAAAGGTTCAACCTTTCGTGCAGCAAGTTTAAGTTGATTTTGAAATTGAATATTTGGGTTTTGAAAGTTAGTGTTATTCACAACTAAAATACATAATAATGTTTTTAGATTATACGAGGAATGGATGTGACCTAACGCCCAAGAAAACATAGGATGATATCAATAAAGAAGTTTGAAGACACTTTCCTCGATGATTCGAGAACTATGTAAGTTTTCACTTACAATTATTGAAATCATTGAATTATAAGATTAAAGTGTTCAAATGAAATTGTACTATTTAATATGACAATTTCTTTTGTGTAACACTTAGAAAATCCAATAGAGAACAAGTTCATACGTGATCTTGCAAAAGGACCTTTGTAAACTGTTAAATCTGATCCAGTGTATTTCGTTAATAGATACAAATATCATACAGAATATCATGATCATAGCATGACAATAGTAAATAGTGGGGTTTGCATACCGGGAAAATTGATGGATTACTATGATAAAGTTATTGAAATATTTGAAATGAGTACTCTACGTTGCCAATAAAGTGGAGTGTGATATTTAAGTGTGACTAGTTTGATCCAACTTCTAATGTTAATACAAAAGTGCATAGCAGATTCAAGCTAGTTGAAATCAACCAACGAAGAAGATTTAGACAATTTGAACCTTTTGTGTTAGTGATGCAAGCGATCCAGGTGTATTATGTCCATTTTCCTAACTTATGACGGGAAAAACAAATTGGACGGTCGTTTGCAAAGTTAAACCTAGAACTGTTTTTGAATTACATGAAAAAGGAGAACAAAGAATTGAAAGTGGAGCATTTTAAGAAGATATTTATGAAATAAATGCATCTATTACATATGACGAGAATGAACCTTTGAACGATCCAAATAAAAATATGTTGAAATTTCATCTGGAGAGGATAAGGAGGGCGAGAGATCTGAAGAGAAGCCTGAGTTTGACTCTAATTCTTCATAAAAAGAAGATGATGATGATTTTGATTTACAATCAAGTGCTTATAACAATTAATTTATATTTGTAATAGAATATTTATTCAATAAATTAATTATTGAATCAACAATATATTGTTATATATTGAATTGAAATTGTTATATTTCTGGAATATTCACTAAAATATGAATTTCAGGTTAAAATATGTCACCAAAAAGAAAGCATAATATGATGTGACTAATGTTCAGACCACGATTTGGAGCCAGTTATTTTCCAAATGAATCATCACATTATGCAACTACAACAGAATCAGATGTTGTACCTCTAGCTACTACGCATGCAGATGAGGCATCACCTTCTGTGCCTGCTACTACTTCATCCAACAGCTTTAAACCATCCACCATCCCTATATCGACAAAGATAATAGGGGTAAATGTTGCAGATGAAGGAGGCGGCCTTCAGTCTAGAGCTAAGGGAGTTGATGGAAGAACTTATATCACAATTGTCAACAATTTATAAGTGAAAATACATAAAACACCATATGTTTATAATTAAGTTATAGGTTTAAATTTTAAAATGATATAAAATTGATTTTATATTAGATTGATTCCGTTTGGACCGTGCTTAAGAAACAAGACATCCAAATTCAAAGAGAAGATTAATCTTAAGGGTTACATATGGAAGAATATCTCTTAGGCGACAAACGATTTTTATTATCAAGAGTTTAAGGTACAAAAAATATTTTTTGTAATTAATTTTTATACATTAATCAGATAAATATTGTAAGTTATAAGTATATATCATATGTTTTCCTTTTTTTAGAATTTTTTTAAGATTCTGAATTTGACACGGTTATTTATAAAGTATGGGAGAGACGAGATCGTACACGTTATAGAGACTTTATTAATGTAATATATAAGACTGATGTATGACCTCCTTATATTTCTAAAGAAATATAGAGTCATTGTTAAAAATATTAGACATCACCCGAGGCAATGTCCATTTCAGAGCGCAATTCTACCAACAGACATGGAGGATGGAAGGAGAGAATCTTCCCGTACACACTAGAGGATCTATTACCTACCATGAGCATGCAAAGAAACTTGTAAGTATTTACATTTTACACTTATATTTTATTTTATTTTTTACTTTGACGTATTTCAATTTAATTTGATGTGTGAATTTTGTAATGAAAATATGTATATTATGGAAAATGATAATGTTATAAATGTCTGGTGTCATATATGACTATATTATTGAGTTACTTTCTTTGTTCAATAGGGGATAAATATCATAAAAATAGAGAAAATCTGCCGAAATTTTTATAAATTATAGTTTACTTATAATATTTTATTATAATGTAGGAAAAGTCTATGAACAGGAAGTTTACACCCTGTCAACTCTTTTTTCACACTCATACTAAGAAACATGACGATGTGATCTTTGTCAATACTAGATGTAGAGAACTAAATGTATGTGATATTTATGCTTTAATATTAATGCTTAATAGTTATCATTTATTAACATAAACATTGCCTTTTGAAAGGACCAAATATAAGAAAGCGTTCAACGACAATTTCGGCAGTCTAAAGATGTTGATGAGAATCAAACCTATCTTTATGTAGTGGGTGGTAGGGACTGTTGTGGAAGGATCTTCGACTTAGTTTCAATTGCGAACACATGTTATTTGCAATCCTCCACATCCAGTACAATAGCACTAGTAGGCAGTCCACATCCAATGAAGTTTATGAGTTTCAAAGCACAATACAAACACTGGCAACTCAGTCACACCAGTCGATGGGGTACATAGACCATTGTTGAATTCATTTTGTATTAATTAAATATTTATTGTTGTAGATAATAATTTTTATTATCTATTAAGATAATTTTTACTTTATATCATCAATCAACTTTATATTTTAACAAATTAAATGTATAAACAAATTAAAATATTATCAACAGATAACTGATAACTGTATAAATTATACATCAATCATAAGATCATCAAACAAAATTAAATGCAGAGAAAATTAAAAAACAATATCAGTAAATTTACCGATGGAAAAATAAAATTCGTCAGTAAAATACAATGAATTTACCGACGGACCACCACAATCTATCGGTAAAATACAGTGAATTTACCAACGGACCACTAAGATCCATCGGGAATATTAGTCATGAATTTACCAATGGATTTGAGTAATTCGTCAGCAGATGAGCATTGTCGATCGCTATATTTATGACCGAAACAAACCTTCTGTTACTCAATTTACCGACAGCGTAAAAATTATAGTTGCTAAATATAGCGACGGAACAGAAAATATCCGTTGGTAAATTAGCGACGGAAAATTTTTACTCCATCGCCAATTATTACCTACAGCCATTTTTCCGACGACTTACTCCGTCGCTAACTTAACTTGCCTACGGAAAACCTTCAAATTTTGTTGGTAATTTTACCTCACTTTTTTGTAGTGCAACAACTAGACAGTTGTCCAAGTTAGACCTACAAAAAAAAGCTTTTCTTCAGCTGTACGTATCTTTCGGGGGCAATTTAAGTCATATTTCTATCAAGATGCCACAGTTGAACATATTTGTATCAAATTAATTGAATAAACAAAGAAAAGAATAAATGAGAAAGATTCCAAAATGTGGATAATCTCATGACTACACGGAATACTTGACTCTACTGGACATTAGTACAGTAGTGCCAAGACTTGTTCTGATGCAAACTTGAGTTCCACTTTGCCCCTAAAGAACTGGGATCCCAAAACACTAGCTTCACAATAACTTTTGGATAGAATTTTTTATTTGTAAACTTATTTTCCAGATACTACTTCTCTGGAAATATCGCATCTTTCTTTCCTCTTTCTCAACAATGGAATTCCACCCCGCACTTGTATAAACACGAGTATGCAAAGAAGTGAAATCAGGTAATAGATGCCACTGGGCTTTCTTTCAACTAAGAGATCCCATTCAACCCCACTATCGGTTTCACTTTAACTTAATCCAAAGAGAACTTGATTGAGAAATCTTGGAAAGGGCTTGGCAAGAGAAGTACACTAAAACCAATCAGATTAGATTAAATAGCAGCACTTGTTTCCTTTATCGTTATCCTTCTACTTGGTTGCGTAGATTTCAAGTGAGCATACAATGGAATCCATTCTTGTAAGACTTGTAAAACCATAGATCTACACGCACATATATTTAATTCTATTTTTGATCTAAACAATGAATTCAAGCTCAATCCAATTCATAAAACAATCCAAGAAATTAGAAGAAGAGAGCAGAGGTAGCACAGTAAAAAGAGAGTATAAACTTTGCCCAGATACAGAGAGAGCTCAAATAAACTACGCAACTCAGACAGCAATAGGGACTGGGACTATACCCACAAGTCTGAAGTCTCTGAATATATAATTAATTAACGAGGAAGCTTTGAGAAGTCAAGCGTCAAATATTTGCTCCTTTTTTTTACTACCATAATCTTCATTATCTAGTGTTGGTTTATGTTAAAAAATTAATTGCTTTGGCTGTAAATTAGGCAAAAATTATTTAAAAATATAGTTTATTTTGTACATGTTTAAATCACTACAAGAAATTGTATTTTTAGTGAAGGTAAAAATTGTCACTAAAAGCAGTAATATTTGTCACTATTATTAATAGTGACCAATATTTGAAGTCGTCACCTCCCGTCACAAA
>JANITW010137042.1:0-12971 GCA_027564335.1 Erythroxylum williamsii | reverse complement strand
TTCCATTTATGCCCTTAATGAGTGAGAATTGTCCCATTTACCCTTTTATTTGTGCCTTATGTCTTTTATACTTAAGTATCTTACCAAAAGCACTTTTGTATATTCTAACATAATATCTTACCAAAAGCACTTTTGTATATTCTAACATAATACTTTCTTCTAGAAGACTCTTCTCTATTGTCTTACGTTTCTAATGACGCCAAAAGCATTCAATTTGGTTCAGTAGTGTAAAAGTTATACTTCAATATCTCCGGACTGCTTTTATTTCAAGACAGTACTCTATACTCAACTTCCATCCAAACCTTGAAACTCTTAGAGTCCGATTCAGAATTTGATTTCTCCGTATAGGTTGTAGCCCTATGTTTCTAGTTTACCATAAAACAAAAATTGTCTCATTTAGACTTCTACTGATCCATAAAACATCAAAATACTGAAGTATGTTCAGTGAGATAATACCAGTTCATATTATTGAAGAACACACTCACTGTACTCGTCCCACTCTTTTCAATAAATATTTCTCCATTAGTTTCATATGACTATTATTCTTGGTGGAGATGTAGGGAAATGTCTTACGAATCCAATGGTTCAAGAATCAAGTCATTTGAAGGTCTACAAAAGAAGTTATTTCCAAAAGAATCCAACATGTTCATATCTTTACTCGTATTGTACATGTCTTGGCGCAATTGCTATAACTCTCACTAAAGATATCGGATTAACTTTGTTTTTAGACTATTGGAAAGAGGACTTCCAAATATACAACTTTCATGAAGACCTTGAAGGCCAATTATGTCGTTTGACTTTTGTATCGTCCCACATTTTGCATCGTCTCACTTTCCTTTCATCTCAGTTCTATCGTCTCATTTCTATCGTCTGCTTTTCTTCCGTCTTATTTCTATCGTCTGCTTTTCTTCCTTCTCATTTCTATCATCTGCTTTTCTTCCGTCTCATTTCTATCGTCTGCTTTTCTTCCGTCTGTTTTTTGCGTCCAGAACGTATCTACTTACACGAATCATAACTTTTGACTCTGATGTCAAAATTTTTCATATAATATATCGTTAGAAAGATAAAAGAAATATCTACAACTTTCTAGAAGGAAATTTTGCCAAAATCTATATATATTAATCCCAAATTTGCCTTTTTTAATTCTATCTCATTTCTATCGTCTGCTTTTCTTCCGTCTTATTTCTATCATCTGCTTTTCTTCTGTCTCATTTCTATCGTCTGCTTTTCTTTTGTCTCATCTCTATTGTCTGCTTTTTTTCCATCTTATTTCTATCGTTTGCTTTTTGCGTCCAGAATGTATCCAATTATACGAATCATAACTTTTGACCCCGATGTCAAAATTTTTCATATAATATACCTTTGGAAAGATAAAAGAAGTATATACAACTTTTCAGAAGGAAAATTTTCCAAAATCTATCTATATCAATCCCAAATTTGCCTCTAAAATCCAAAGATAAATTTTTTATTCATACACCAACACTGCACCCAATTCTTCACTTCATGACAATTTTTGAGACTCTTAGACACAGAATTGAAATTCGATGTTTTCATAAAAAATGTAGCCATATATCTCTAGTTTAATCCAAATTAAGAATCATCTCATTTGAATTACTATAGAAAACGTTGTAGCTAAAAAACTGAAGCATACTTAGTCAACATTGTCAAGATCACTACCAAATCTTGTTTCTAAATATTTCCTTATCACAACTCATTCCAAGATCAGTCTTTCCACTCCTTCTACTCCTCATTTTCAATAAAATCACATTTAATATCATTTATACCTAGAAGTTTTCAATGAATGCGTGTACCACTTTTTATGTGAAAACATTCCGTATTTATGTGCAATTATGCTAACATGATGCATGAGCAAGAAAATGCATTGTCTTAATTTCTCTTTGAGTTCACAAATATTGAAAGTTCAGGTCCTAACCTTTAATATGGGGACGGGATGTTACACTATTAACCTAAATGAGACCTATCAAATTCGTTTTTGATGATGAAAGAAGAAAGATGGTCCATCCAATGTACATCTTTCTTCTTTAATCCAATGAATGCTAATAGTTTACATGCTATCATTAAAAGATAACCGTTAAACTATTTAAAGGTAAGTTCATAACTCTATTTAATGATGATAAACCATAATAAAGACCATCTTTATTTAGTAATTTAATGTTAAATGTGCAGCTGCATATTCAGCCCTAATGGAAAACGAAATTGCACTTTACTTTCTTAAAAATTTTGTTTTAATTTAATTAATTCAATTAATCAAATTTAACCAAAGTTTAGCCCATTTCTAAATGTACATTCGGGCTTTTAATTAACCATTAATTAGTGCAAGCCCAATATTCAATTATGAGCTTCTAAAACCTCCATTTATATTTCTCACTTTGCTTGATAATCTTTCTTGAAGCCAAGTAGAGAATCTTATTGAACTTAGATAATTTAAGCTCCAATAAGCCTAGAATTAATTTAATCTTATTAGAATAAATTCTAGCTTATTAACTAAATGTCATTCCTTTAAAGACAATTAGTTGAACTCTTAAATTACTAAATATTATGAGAACACATACTTCAAATAATATGTCCAATTGCAAACCCTATCATAAACCTTATTATAGCCATTTGTACAACAAATGGTAAAGTTACCATTTTGCCCTTATGTTGGTTTTTCCTTCTAGATCTCCCTTTTTACTTTATATCGTAATTAACACACAATGTTTCATCTTGGTGTTAAGACTTGACGGGTAGCTAGTTTATCAAACTACCGGTACTAGTTTAATCACTAAATCTCCTTAAACATCTAGAAGTGATGATATCACTATAAACTCTTTATTTGAGTGAATATTCCCTGATATATTTTTCAATTAATAATTTCAACATGCAGACACTGGATTAATACTCTATAAAAATCCATTCGGATCATATCAAAAATTATAATAAAACACATATGAGTTCGCCACTCATCAAGATTGTGATCCACAATAAGTGAATGCTTAAGTTGTATGTTTTAAGATTAAAATAATGACCCACTTTATTCTTAAAAACATACTTGATTCCATATTCATTTAATAATGCCATTATCGACCGTCAACTACTATCATGATATGAAACTCATTATTCCCTTGAAGTAAACTACTTTACTTACATGGAGATAAATCGCACCACTACAGTGTAAACCATAATTAAGCGACCAACTTGATTATTCAACCGTGGATCAAATAATTTAAATTATTATAATATACATGTTTCCCATACATCTCTATGTATATGTCTATTATTTACAAAAGAATCTCAGTACCTTCTGACTAGATATATAATGCTCATACATATAAAACCAAACTCTTTTGTTTCATTAATAATAAATATTTTCATTACAAAATTGCAATTTGAAGAAAATTAAGTTACATGTAAATATAGGTGCTTTCTAGGGCACTATATTTACGTAACTCCATCAATCTCCCACTTGCCCTAAAGCAAGTATGATATATCCCTCATTCCTATCCCTTCTAGGTGACCCTCAAAGCTCTTTTGAGATAATGTCTTTGTGAACAGATCAACAAGGTTTTGCTCTGTAGGAATCTTTACCACGTTGTATTATCTCCCTTATGAGATGGTACTTTTGCTTAATGTGTTTAGCGAGGTTCTTTAGAATTAGTCACTGCCCCACTATTATTATAATAAAGTGTAATGGCCTTTTTTGCCTTAGGAGCTACCTCCAAATCATTTAGGAACTTGCAGAGCTAGACTACTTCTTTTGCTACTTCATAAGCAGTAACATACTCGGCCTCCATAGTCGAATAAGCAACACAAGATTGCTTGATACTCCTCTAAATTATGGCTCCACCTCCTAAAACAAATATAGAACCAAAAGTTGATTTCCTTGAATCAACATCTTATTGGAAATCGGAATCCGTATATCCCATCAGAATAAGATTACTTCTAGAGTAAACAAGCATTAATTTCTTCATCCTACAAAGATACTTCAATATACACTTAACCACAGTCCAATGTTCCATTCTTGGATTGGACTGAAATCTGCTTACCAATCCCACTGCGTAATAGATATCTGGTCTAGTGCAAAGTATTGCATACATTAAACTTCCAACTGTCGAAGCTTATAGAATGTTACACATTCGTTCAACCTCTTTCTTGGGTTTTAGGTGCTTGTTCCTTTGAAAGTTTGATTCCATGTCTAGTAGGTGTGAAACCCCTCTTGGAATCTTGCATGACAAACTTATTGAGCATATTCTCAATGTAGGTTAATTAAGACAAGGATATCTATTTGTTCTTATGATCCCTTATAAGTTTGATCCCTAGAATATAGTTAGCCTCTCTCAAATCCTTCATTGAAAACTATTGATTCAGCCATCCCTTAACTGTAGATAACATTCCCACATCATTCCTAATGAGCAGAATTTCATCAACATATAAGATTAGAAAAATAACCTTTCCATCTTATATCCTTTTATAGACACAAGGCTCATCTAGGTTTTGTATGAACCAATAGGTTTTGATAGACTTATCAAACCTAATGTTCCAAGACCTAGATGCTTGCTTAAGTCCATAAATAGACCTTTGTAACTTGCATACCTTATGCTCATTACCTGGTTCAATGAATCCTTCTGGTTGGGCCATATAAATGGTCTCCTCAAGATCCCCATTAAGAAATGCAATATTGACATCCATTTGCCATATTTCATAATCAAAATAGGTTGCTATGGCTAAAAAAATCTTGATGGATTTAAGCATGGCAACTGGAGTAAAAGTTTCCTCATAGTCTATACCCTCTTTTTGAGTATAGCCCTTAGCTACCAATCTAGTTTTAAAGGTCTCTACCTTTCCATCTGATCCTTTTTTCCTTTTGTAGATATATTTACATCTTATGGCTTTTACATCTGGTGGTAAATATATAAGGATCCAGACTCCATTAGCATATATGACATCTATTTTCGATTCCATCGCCTTGAGCCATTTTTCTGCATCAACATCATTAATAACCTATGTATACGTAATGGGATCTATTTCTTCTTGGTCTGAGATAGCAATAAAGCCTTCTCCTTGACCTAAATGCCTATCTAGCTGTCTCACAACCCTCCCACTACGTCTAGGCAGTACTTAATGTTGCACTTCTCCCTTTTGACATCTTGTTCTATTATATCCATATCAACTCTTGAATTAGATGAAATAACTAACTCCTTTAGAACTACTTCACTTCTTCCTTTGTGATTTCTTACAAACTCTTCCTCTAGGAAGGTCGCATTTGTCAACACAAATACCTTCCTATCCTGAGGACTGTAAAAATAGTACCCTCGAGTTCCCTTAGGATATCCTACAAACAAATATACTTTTGATCGTGGTTCCATCTTTGTGGATTTAGGTCTTAGAACATGGGCTAGGTAGCCCCAAGACCTTAAGTATCGTAATGAAGGCACTCGACCAGTCCACAACTCCCTAAGTGTTTTAGGCACCGATTTGGATAGAACAAAGTTAAGAAGATATGTTTTCATTTATATGGCATATCCCTAGAACGATTCTGAAGGCTAGCATAGCAAATCATTGATCTTACCATTTCCAATAGAGTCCTATTTCTCCTCTCAACTACACCATTCTGTTGAGGTATTCGAGGAGCTGAAAAATTGGAAACAATTCCATTGTCAATTAAATATTGTTGGAACTCTCCAGATAAGTACTTACCACCTCAATCCGATCGAAGCTGTTTTAATGGCTTACTTAGCTACTTTTGAGCTTTAGTTTTGAATTCTTTGAACTTTTCAAAAGATTCACTCTTTTTATGCATCAAATACAAATAGCTATGTGTTGAGTAATCATCTATAAAGGTTATGAAGTATTCATAACCTCCTCTGGTTTATATGTTCATGGGCCCACACACATCTGTATGTACTAGGTCCAACGTAGATTTAGATATGTTTCCTTTAGAAGGAAACGAGGCCTTGGTCATTTCTCCTTTAATATAAGATTCATAAGTAGGTAATGGATCATTATCCAAGCCCATAAAGATCCCATCCTTTACTAACCTGTCAAGTCTTTTCTGATTGATATGACCCATTCTTAAGTGCCACAGATATTTAGAATTAATGCTAGAGTCATTGGAATGTCTTAGTTTTATCAACTCTGTGGTGTTTAGTGAGCCTGTCATAGGTTTTATAAAAAACAATCCCTGTTTAATTATCACATCACAAATAAAATCCTTGTTCTCACATAGTGAAACAATATTTTCAAAATATAAGGAATAGCCAAATTTTATTAGGAAAAAATAGAAATAATGTTCCTTGCAATAATTAGCATGTAATAAACATTCTCCAAATATAACCTATGACCATTAGGAAAGTTCAAGATAACTACTCCCACTGATTCTACTAAAACATAGGACCCATCTGCTATCTTGACTTGAAAATGGCCTTTAGGTAGTCTTCTCCTTTGCTGAAACCCCTGCAAAGAATTGTAAACATGGTTAGTAGCTCCTAAATCTAATATCCAGGAATCAGATAAATCTGCCACATTTCTAGTTCCTAACAAACTTAGGAAACCCATACTATGTTTACTTTTGAGGGACTCAAGGTAGACTAGACAATTTCTTTTCTAGTGGCCCATCTTATAATATTAGAAACACTTTCCCTTGGTGTTCTCTTTGGCCTTCTTTTTCATGGGTTGGGCCTTGACCCTTATTTGGGCCTTCTTTTCCATTGGACCATTCTTCTTTTGCTTGCCTTTACTCTTAGGCTTAGAAGAAGATGCTACATTAGCTTCTGTCCCATGAGCCTTGATATTCAATATCTCCTTTGTACTCTAGAGGGTATTCATGATCTCACTCAAGGTGTAATCCTTGCTGTTGAGCTCATAGTCCAACTTAAACTACTGCAAGGAAGAGTGTTAAGCTATTGATGATCATAATCATCTGCGTATCCGCATCCATGTCCACCGCAAGCATCTCAACCTCAGTGATCGTAGAGATTACCTTCATTATGTAATCTTGCACCGGTTCATCAGGTTTTTGTCTGAGATTATGAAAGGTTTGGATACCTTTCACTCTTGTATACCTAGTCCTCACACCAAACATCTCATGTAGGTAATGGACCATAGCACTAGCAGTTTTCATACAAGCAAATTGCTTTTGCAACTTGCCGCTGAAAGAAGCTAGAATAACACTTACTAGTCTTGTCAGCATTCTATCAACATTTATATTGTTGGACTATTTTAGGAGTTGAATCTCCACCGAGAGGTGCAGACTCATTTTCAGTTAAAACCCATGAAATATGTTCATATTGAAGAATAATGTTAAGGTTACGTCTCCATTCATTAAAATTCTCTCTGTTTTCTAATTTGTTATTTGTCAGGATCAAAGTGAGTGAATTCATTTTGTGGTTGATTATGTCTGAAAATATAAATTATTAAAACATGAGCATACTAGTCAATAAAATTGGAACTTAGTATTAAATCTTTATATGACGGTGATTTTTCTTATCTATAATTGACTAAGTGATGGTGGGCCATCTTATCTATTAAAAGAAAAATTGGGACACTCCCACTCAAAAAGCTACCGAGCATCTTCATGCTTAACTTTTAATGAAGCATCATAATTTGGTCCAAACTTTTACCAACAGAGCTACGGTGGACAGGTTATTGATAATGTTACACTATGTTTCTAGAGCCCAACTCTTGCTCTGAAAATCATAAGACTTGAGTGTGTGTATTACCTTATAGGGTTGTTTCAATGAACCCTCATTAGTTATCGTCCCACATGGGTGGCGTGCCGACACAAGTTAATCATAAAAAATGAACTCATTTCTCCTATTTTTGAACAGATTTTAAGAAACCTCCAATTGAAATTTTAATTTGGCATCTTCAAAACATTTGTTCTTCATTGTCTTAAATTTCTAATGACATCAAAATCATTAAATTTGGTTCAAAACTATGAAAGTTATAACGTAAACATTTTTGGACTGTTCTTAAACTGAAACAATACACTATACTTAATTTTGGTCTAGAAATTGCAAGTCATAGCGTCCGAATTAAAATTTAATCTCTTCAAAAGAGTTGTAGCTCTATGTATATAGTTTATTCAAAAACAAGCTTCATCTCATTTGGAGCTCTATAGACTAAGATATCATCAAAATACTAAAGCATGTCTAGTAAAATATCCAGTTCATGCTCTTCCAATAGATACCCTCACTTTGATTCGATTAATCCTTTTTGAATCAAAGCTAAAAACTATAAATTTTTATGGAGACATATGTGTTAGGAATCATACTCTCACTTTGATTCGATTAATCTTTTTTGAATCAAAGATAAAAAGTATAACTTTTTATGGAGACATAGAGGAATGTGTTAGGAATCCAATGCTTCAAAAATCAGTTCATTTAGAGATCAAACGACAAAGTTATGGTCAAAATTGTGAGATATGTTTAGGCTAGAGGGAAGGCTGCGGGTAGTGATCATACTAATGTGCGATCGCGATTTTCGAGTGCGCGCCGCAATGTCGTGATTGCAACGATGCGGGATCGCGACTTGCGTGAAAGTTTCGCAGAGTTGTGATCGCGACTTTTCCCCTCCTGCTTTTCTTCTTCCGACCTGTATTGATAAAATGTGAATAACTTTCATTACAAATATCGGATTGAGGTCATTCAAAGGCCGTTTTGAAGAGGACTTCTAGATCTAAAAGTTATATTAAGAAATCGAAAACAATATTTGCCGTTATAAGGGTATAAATTTCAAAACAATATATCTGTCCCGAATGTCCCTCTTACACAGCATCACAAACTTCCAATGATCATATCTTTCAACTCCATTGTCAAAAAATTTCATACTTTATATAAATGGAAATCTAGGAAAATAAGACAGAACTTTGAATAAGACAACTTTGTCTAATTCAACCAAGATTAATACAAATTTTCCATTGAAGTCAAAAACCTAATTTGACCCTTATGAAAAACTTGAAATTTGTAATGTTCAACTTGGAAAGTCATGAGCATAACCATTCAACTACCAACTTTACTTCATTCAACTCCCTAATCTCTACTCATTTGACTCTTCCCTTATAACTAATTTGCATCATTCATAAAAATCATATCTTTCCTTTTTCCATAATATCTCACTTATAAGCAACAACAATTCATGTTCAAAGTTCATCAACTCAAGTGGATAACTTCTTCAATTATATCTAATTGCAACTCAACAACATCCATACACAATTCATATTTCATTTACAAAAAAATAGGATTTTACAAAATTTTAGTGGCATTCCAAGCCACATTACATCATCAGTATCAAAATCTAAAATACAAAAGATACCAAATCTAATAATTCTCAAAATGTATCTAAAGTCTTGCTTTTACAAAATCTAACTTAATATACAGAAACATTGCAAAAATAAAATGATGCCTCAACTCTTGGTTACTTGACTTCATATTCTTCACATGAAGATGGGACAAAAAGGGAGTGAGCTTGAAAGCTTGAGGGTAACAGTTTATAACAAAAAAATAAGCAAAATCTTTGAAAACATTCACTTGCCATAGAAAATTCTCATTGAGTTCATATAACACATGTTTCTCAAATTCTCATCATGTAGTCAAATTCTCAAACTACAAAGTATGAATGCATCAAACTTGTTCACATATGATAGGCACATAAGCACATCATAATAGTTTGGGTAAATCCATAAACATGACAAACTACACAATTCCACATAATGGTCCTGTGTAGTCGTAAACTTGAGGCACTATCGCGATCCCACATAGTGGTGCGTAAACTTGAGGGAATCTATAAAGGAGCTCCGTGCCACTAGTGGGCAGGCAGGAGAAGCCTTTAACTTGGTCAACGTACATGCGACATTCTTGAATGGATTACACCAAACTCATATATAATGTAATTCATAAATGGAAAATCGTTTGCCTAAATGACACATTCTTGGAAACTTGCTTCTCATGAACATGAGATATTTCAAAAACTATTTCCGAAAACATGATTTCATAAACATGTATCTTTTTAAAAGAATCATTTTGAAAGTTTTTTCACAAATCATCAGGCCATTTCATATAGCAAACACATAGCAAATCCTCAATTCATTCCAGAAGCACCAAATGCAACATTTATGATGCAATTTAAAAACATTAAACTTCCTTGATTCAAAGAAAACATTTATTGGCTTATTTATTCTATTATAAACATATACCTACCTTAATTTCCTTGCTTAAAACTTTGCTCAAAATTGCCTCTACCCTTGGTCCTCTTGCCTCTCTTGATTTCCTTCATCAAAGACAAAATTCCCATTCAATAAGGATTCAAATTGGAGAACCCATAACACATAATCACTAAAATTGATCCTAGAATCCTTAAACCCATACATTTCTTAAGCTTTTTGAACCAAAACCCTTCCAAAAATCCAACAAATTAGAAACACCCATACCTTGATTCTTCACCAAATGAAGATTTTCTTGGCTTGAATTAAAACTCTTCTCTTTCTCTACCTTTTCTCTTCTTGAACAACTTCAAAACCTTTCTTAAAAGCTAAGAAAAGATCAACCCTAACTTGGTTTTCTCTTTTTTTTTGTTATTTTCTTCTTCTCTCCCAGTTATCACTTTTTTGCTTCTTCCTTTAAAGCAAGCAACACTTCTTATTTCAATTTTTCCATTAATGATTCTAAATTGTCCATTTTGCCCTTCCTTATATGCCTTGTATCTTTTATCCTTAAGTGGTCTTTCAAAAATATCCTTCAAGCAATCTTACTACCTTAACACTTTAATTCAATTTACCAATGTCACATAACTATCTTGCTAACATTACCATAATAATAACTCCCAAAATAATTAAATCCATTAGAACTTTAAAATTCATTTAAATCATGCTTAACTAGAGAAAAAAAATATGGGGGCCAACTCCACCATTTTCATGAAGTTGAAAATCTAAGTGACCCAAGTGAGATCAAATCAATTAATGATTAGGATCATGGATGAGATCTTGAATGTATTCGAACAGTTAAGAAGAATACTTTTGAACATTTGAGGAAAGGTGTGTAAACCGTATGAATGATAAATGTAAGAAGAATTTTGAGGAACTATAGCCTCAATGTTAATTATGTCATTTGGATTTGAAGATTAAGCAGTATATAATGAAGTTTCACATTAGAGATTAAGATACAATCTGTTGTAATGGTATAAAGTGGTTTTTGGTATGCATGAGACAATTAAGGTCTTATGAGTTGATTTGATACATGGTTTAGAAGTGCTATGATAGTAATTGCTTTGAGGTCTTGGAGACAGTAGATGTGCAGAGTCATTTCTGGAATGTACTAATAATGTAACTTTGAGGAAATTATTAAGTTTGAAAGGAATGTACAAATGAGTGCTATACTTGTGTAATCTAGCACATTGAACAGACAATGAATAGAGTTATTGAAAGATTTTGATTAAACAAATAAGTACCTTCTTAGTAAAGCTAGTGTTGCAATTTGATACATGAAACGAAAAAAAAATTCAATAGCTGTGTAACACAAATTTAGGTATTGAGGCTATAAAAGCAAGTGCAAGGAAAAGTATAGAATGTTGAGATGAATTTGGACAAATCAAAGTACTCTTGGCTCCTGAATTTAAGATCAGTTTCACATGGAAAAGATTATTAAAGCCCAAATTAAGAATTTGGAAATTGTGGATTTTATTGAGGAATCAAAAATGAATCCAAAATTGAGGTTGAACTGGAAAATGCTATTTGGTGACTGAATCAAAGATGTATGTGTACCCGATAAAGATGATTGAGTAAAGAAAGTGTTAGAGAAGCCTAAGTAGCAACCTAAGCTAAACATCCTAGTAGGAATACTCTAAGATTGTATTTTAGCTGCTAAGGATGTAGAAATAAGTGGTTGAATGTTTGAACTACCAACAGTTTTAACTGTTGGCATTATGCCTAAAGCTTAAATTTTAGAGTTCATAAGAATATGAGATTGATGCATAGTTCCAATTGATTACGGGTATAACAATTATTATCATAGTGACATCATTAAAGTACTCTATGAGACGTGGTATGACAGTAAGGGGTTGTTCACCCTTACATTGAAATGAAAAGTGTCTAAAAATGGTTAAAGACTATAATTGATTCGAGATACTGGTGATGAGTGAAGTGAATTTTCAAAGCAGAGATGAAGTGTTTTGTGAGTACCACCCTGGTAAGATGTGCTCAGATTTGGAGAAAGGATAAGTTAAGCTATTCTGAATCGGTATATGCAAAAATTATTATGAGGTAGTGTTACAGATAAAAGATGTCTTAGATTCACACTATGTGATATGTGAATAGGTTAAAAGACTTATGAGCATTCAATGAAATAGTTAAGATAGTGTGATAGCTGAATCAGTGATTGAAAGACCTATTGAGTTATCAGCTGAGGTCATTTGGAAGAAAGTAGTTAAGTAGGGAAGTATATGGGAAATGTAGGAGCATACGAGAAAACAATAACCCTGCCTTATTGATCAATTAGGTATAAATTTTGAGGACAAAATTTCTTTCAAGGGGGGAGATTTGTAACATTCGGTTACCCTAGTAAAGACAAAATTAATAGATGAGAGAAAGTGCTGAGGAAGTAGGAAACACGTTCTTTGCTCATGCATAATATGGCATACACATACATATTGAATAGTAAATATTCCTGCACATAAAAATAATTGTGCATGCATTCATTGATAATTTTTGGGTATGATTGTTTTTTAATGTGATTTTATTGAAAATGAGAAGTAAAGGGAGTTGAAAGAGTGATCTGGAAATGTTCACTGAGTGTGCTTCGGTTTGTTAGCCATAACTTATTTTCTAGTTATCCAGATATGATGATTATGGATTGGGATTAAACTAGGAACCTATGGCTATATTTATTATGAAGACATTGAATCTAAATTCAGTCTTTAAGAATCTCAAAGTTTGTCATAAAGTTGAGAATTGGGTGCAGTACATTGAATGAATGTAGAAA
>JANITW010137018.1:0-12974 GCA_027564335.1 Erythroxylum williamsii | reverse complement strand
GTTCATTCCTATGGACAAAGTTATAGCAGACCGTGAACAGCACAAATCTACCAATCCATTCGTAATTATTCGATAACTCCGAGTAAAGCTCCGCAGATTATTACCCTAACCAATTAGACTATTCCCGAGTAAAGCTTTGCAGAATATAATCTATGGCAGCAATAGGCTCTAATGGACCTTTGTCTTAGCCAACAGAATCGAAAATGCCGCAATCTATTTAGACTAAATTATTTAATCTCATTAATTGAAATTAATTGAAATTAATTCGCCACTTTGACGGATTAACTAATCTATTCGGCAATTTATCACCAAATCAGTCAATTAACAGGCCTCATTAATCAACAAACACGGCAATAATAAATCAATTAAAGCGCGGAGATTAAATAAACATAAGAGATAAACGAAAATAATTAAATCACAAGAGTCTCACGAATGACATGAATCAAGCATAAAGTACCTTGTCTAGATTTAAAACTTAGCTACATATAATGCTAGTCTCTATCTAATATAGCTTAAATTGACAAATTAAAATTAGAATTCAACCTTCACTATTACCAAACCAGTCACAAACACCTGCTGCCCACTATCGTGCGTCCTTCTCTACTGCTCTCCAAGTGCTGTCCAAACAAAATTAATTCCCTATAGCTGCTATCATCACCCCTTCAATGGTGGTAAGAGTAAAAATCTCCAGCTTCCTCTTGCCAACGTTGCTGTTGTCTTCCAGAAAATGCGCTTCTACTGGTCCACGTCTGTACCTATTTGGTTGTCGGTCAATATGCTGCCTGCGTCAATCTGCTCCAGCTGAAGGTGAATAATAAATGACCCTTGTTTTCTTCTACTGTCAACTCTCTTCAGCTGATTGCAAGACACGTCTCTCCCTCTTTCCCAAAGTCTCCTTTGTTTTTCTTCTTACAAAAATGTCTTTCTTTCCTTTTCTCCAAGCTACCGCCGTCACCTCCTCTCCATTTGTTAAAAATATATTCCCTACCTAAAAGCTGCCGTCCACACCCTTAGTCCATCCCTAGGTTTTGTTCCTTCTCATTAAATGAAGTGGGCCCCTTTCTTTTAATTCCACGCCAACCCACCTTTTTGTTGCTCTCTTGATTCCTTTGTTTCCGTCCACTATAGCCCTTCATTAATTTGTTGCGTTTTGATCCTCTCTGCCCATAGTTTGTTTCCCTTGGCTGATGTGACAATTTTTAATTGCCTCCAGCTGCTGATTCTAATCCCACATGCCTCCAGCCTCATGTTCACGCTGATTTATTTCTCTTGTTGTGCGTCCCTTTTCCTCATGCTTGTAGATTTATTTTTCAGTTTTCACAAATTTACTGCTCTCAAATGACAGCTCCAAAAATTCTAAAACTTAGTGAAAACATCCTTCAATGAGTCAAGATTATGTCTGCCAAATCTTAGAATTTTCTAATAAACCAATCCTGAGATAAAAATTTTCAAAGATCCAAAGGTCAAATCTGCCAGAAATTGAAAAACAGTGTTAATGTCAACCTATTAAGGACTTTTTGTATTTTATGTGTCTAAAGCTCTAATAATTATAAAACATGATGAAAAGGCTATAGATATCCATAAAACACATGCAAGATGCTAAATATAAGGTTCTAAAAACATATAAAATATAATTGCAGCAGGGGGCTTTGGCTTGGTGGTTGAGAAAAATGGATAAGAGTTGTGGCTTGGCATGAGAGAAGAGAAGTGAGTGAATAGTAAGGTGGACCAAATACTCCAAAGTTTATTTGTCACATCAAGTTATAGAAAGGGGCGACAGAAGAGAGTTACGTGAGACATGAATAATGCCTTAGACCATAAAGTTAATTCCTCAAATCAGTGAATAGAGAAAGAGAAGAGAGCTACTTAAGAGAGGAGTGGAGGCGCAATGATAAGGGGTCTTCGGTAGGGTTATTAATAGGCGCTGAGATATTTTTCTGAGAGAGACTCATGGAAGGGTAACATCCCGATGTCAATTCAGAGGTGGCATCGACATCGATGTCCTAGGTTAAGTATTTTTTAATTGTTTTGTTATTTTTTTTCTCTCATTAGAAATTGGTTATGTTATCCTATGTTAATTGATTTGGGTATTGTATATGGATAATCGGATTTTCGTTATTGTTTAGTTATTTGTGTATGAACCCACTGGGTTTTGTGAAAAGATGACTTAATGTGTTCATTGAATCGTTTAATTGCAAACCCATTGCTAGAATTTTGATATAATCTGTAATTGTTACATTGAAATTCACGTGTAGTAACTAATGATTTGTAATCATTAGGGATAACATGATCTAGGTCAAATGACACAATGTATGTGGTTGTTACCTTGTTTAATCAGTTTTCCTAACTCGTAATGCTACTGCCTAATTAAATCTACATATTGTATCCTAGGTTATTCAGTGGTTAGGTTTAATTAACAATCATATCTTGATTAAACACTACTTATGGAAAATATCACGTTAATTATTAACCCACGATTAATATTTGCTAGGAGAGGTTCAAGAACAACAAATAAATGAAACATGCTTAATTAAGGTGTAAGCTGAGATTGAATCAAAGAACCGGGTCCCTATTAAATTTACCACTTTTATCATTTTTTGCATGTTTTCTTTAATTTGTTTTTATTAGTTAGTTTTTTTTTATTTTCTTCTTTCAGAAAAATACAAAACCCCCTATTAAACCTAAACACTAGTTACTTTCATTTTATAAACTTTGCACACAATTTCTGTAGAATCGACCTAGACTCACCACTGCTATAGTAGTAGTCTAGTTATTTTATTTTGACTAATATAACGGCATGCGGTCGATTTTGGCATCATTATCGAGGAATATGATGTTTTAGTTTTTTGTGATTGAATTAGTATTTTGTATATATTTGTTCGTAATTGATTTCTTTTTTGTTATTTTATGATCTTTTCATTATTTGATTTGTGTTTGAAAAAAATGGACGGAATTAATTTCTTTTATAACTCATATTCTCAATCCTATAACACTGTTTAGACTGATCAACCTAACTTTTACTATGGATGGGATAATCATCATAATTACTTTCATGATAGTTTGCAAGACACACAATAATTTCCGTGCAGACCAGAAGCTTCTTGTTAAAACTCAGGCACATCTCTAGAAGAAATGCTTAATATTATGGTTGCTAACAATTTCAAATTCAACAGGATCTGCAACAGTTTCAACAGAATATGCAACAGTTGTTTCAACAAGGTGTACAACAAATCCAACAGGATGCTCTGCAATTCCAACAAGATGCATTGTCTCAATGGGGAGATATCAATCATCTGGAACTGCAAGGCAAAGAGGAGCAATCGTATCAACCCAAGGTGTACCTAATGGACATTTGTGTGAAAACTTTACAAAGTAATAAGGAGGTTGAGAATTTTGAGATTAATCCTTAACGAATTGCTTGTGCCGAAGAAGTTGAGAAGGAGCTCGAAGTCGAAAGGGACACATCTTTTAGCTCGGAGGTAAGTACTGAGTCTATGATTATTTGTGAGACTAACTCTTTAAATTTACATAACAAATTGGAGGAATTAAATGATGAAGAAAAAGGTGAAAAGACAATCGAAATATTTCTGAAGTGTATGGACTCAGTCGGGAATGAAAATCTGAGGATAGGAAAGACGTTAAATAAGGATGATGATCAACTAAGGCCTATCCAGAACTACCTCACATAGAAGTGGCGCTAACTATAATACTTGAAGATTACAATTTTGTCATGTAAGGAGAAGGAATCAAGCCAGCGACCCTAAACAAAGGTGCTTCTTAGTAGGCAACCCAAGGAAAGTAAATTTCTTTTCCTTTACATTTCCACATTACTTTTTATATACATGTGTAAGTTTTCAATCAAAATGAAGGAAAGAATAAAATAAATAAACAAACATTTTCTCATTTTCTATTACTTCTAGGATTATTTAATCATGAGTAGAAAATGAATTGATGAGAGAATTTCATAGCAACTTTGGCATGTACTTTTGCTATTATGATTGGTTGATGTACATTATCTTTAGAAGAGTAGTGACTAGTGGTAGACAAAGCCAGTGAGATTTTGAGCCTTATTAGACTGAAACATCCATATCAATCTCATTATCTTTTGATAATGTGTGACTTTCATGACATGTACATCTCGAATTTACGTTGAATTTCTATTTGAGATCAAATCACATGCATTAACATGGATATGATTAGGCATTCTTTGTTTTTCATAAACTACATTAGCCAAATAACCTATCCTATTAACATGATTTTTTTCTAGATAAATCTCTTTGACCTTTAGCCTTTCTTTTTGTATCAACCATAATACATGCTTTATACTTAACCAAATGTCCTACCCAAGCCATAAAGCTAGTGGAACATTTGTGTGATTGGTGAGTATATGGATATACAAAAGTCTAAGTGTGGGGTGTACGTATGTGAGGGTTGGTTATAATGTTGGGATGTTATTTTATGCCTTATCATTGAAATTCCCATGTTGATGTAGTTTATTTTACTTTGTATAAGGAAAAGAAAGAAAGAAAAAGAGAAAAAGAAAAAAGGGAAAAGAAAAGAAAATTAAAAAAAGAAAGAAAGAAAAAAAGACAAAAAATTAAAAAATTTTCAATAAATGTATAAAGGAGGAATTCCATATGTGTTGAAAAGTTGTTTATGGTTTATGCATCTTCCTATAGTTGTAATGAATGTGTTATTTAGGTATATTAAATATGAGGTAGATATTAGCTATGAAGGTTCACTCTTGTGATTTCAATATATTGTTGGCATAAATTGTATGAGCGATTTCTTCAAATTGATATATGTTTCATGTGGTTTGTGTATGAGAGCTGAATAGGGTTCTGAAATATAAAAGTTGCATTTGTCATAGTTGACGGTACCCAGATTTTTATGAGTGTTACTTTGTTTCACTAACTTTGATGACCTTCATTCTACTTAACCTAAATATATCTCACCTTACCTTTACCCACATTGCAACACTAAAAAGTCCTTTGATTCGTGATTTTGCATGTGAATATTAGTGATGGAGAAATGAAATGATATACAAAGTTATGGATTGTTATGATCATGAATGGTGTTGACTGTACCCATGAAAATATTTTAGTTAAACACATTTTTCGAGTCTACCATTAGATTGCTCAATTTTTAAAGATGATAAATGTTGATTAATCACAAGTAAAAGCTTGGAATGTTGACATCTTGCTATGATTTTTGAAAGTCACTCATCTTCACTTTTGATTATATATTCTTGGAACATATGGAAAATGAGTAAATGCTTTAGGTTGATGAGTTTAAATTTGATGTTTTGTCCGAGGACGATCAAAAGCTAAGTGTGGGAGAAATTGATAGGTGCTTAGTTGATTATAAAATTATCCCATAATATTTAGCGAATATTGATATGAAATTGTTTAAGATATTCATTTTAACTCATATGTGATTTTAGGCACAATTTGGAAGCAAAGGAATTAAAGTGAGTCAAAAGCATGACATATGGGCCAATTTTCAAAGATCAATACTTGTCTTCATAGGGCGAGACAAAGAAAATTAAAAGACAAGAAAAATGAAGACATGAAGAAAAGAACCAGAAGTTGGGAGCACAATGGTGAACCAAGGAGCAAAAATGGCAGCTCAACAAAAAGTAGAAAATGCAAAACGACACAAACATAAGCAAATCAATTGAAGGAAGAAAATGACAACATCCCAGAAACACCGTGTGGAAGCAAAACGGCAACAGCTAGAGAAAGTTGTATGTTAAACACACAATGTTTTAGGTAAAACGCAGACAATGTCTGCGTTCAACGTAGACATTGTCTTAATGCAGATGTTTTACTCAAAACGCATAAAGAGCAGAAGAGGGATTTAAGACGGGCGATGTTTATTTGTCCCATTAGACGCTATAATGGGGCGCAGGAGGCTTGGGCGTGAAATAGATAAGGGTTTATGGCTAGAGCTTCTGAGAAGCTGGAGAGCTGGTGTAGGCATGGAGAAGGGCAAGCATAGTGAAGAGTAAAAGGTAGTGAACAGTGTCGTGACCCAAACACTACTACATTAAATCATCACATCGATAAGCAGTGAAATTGAGAGAAGCTTGCGGTAGTGTGGAGAAATCAAGGGGTCTTCAGTGGGGCTATAACTTGGGGGCTGAAGCATTTTTCCAGGAAAGACCCATGAAGGGCTAGGCATCCTGATTCCAATTCAGAGGCAACATTAACGTCGATGACCCAGGTTAAGTATTTTTTAATTATTTTGTTATTTCTTTCTCTCGTTAGAAATTGTTTGTGTAATCCTATGTTAATTGATTTGGGTGTTGTGTATGGATAACTAGATTTTCGTTATTGTTTGGTTATTTGTCTTATGAACCCATTGGATATTATGAGATGATGATTTTAATGCATTCATTGAAACATTAATTGCAAACTCATTGCTAGAATTTCGATATAATCCGTAATTGTTATGTTGAAATTCATGTGTAGCGACTGATGATTTGTAATCATTAGGGATAACATGACCTAGGTTAAATGACGTATCATATGCGGTTGTTGTCTTGATTAATCGGTTTTCCTAATTCATAGTTCTACAGCCTTATCAAATCTAGATATCATATCCTAGGTTATTCAGTTGTTAGGTTTAATTAATGATCGTATCTTGATTAAACAAAATTGAAGGAAAAGCTTGGGTTAATTGTTAACCTACGATTAATAGTTGCTAGGAGAGGTTAAAGAATAAAAATTAATAAAATATGCTTAATTAGGGTGTAGGCCAAGATTGAACCAAATAATTAGGTCCCTACCGAATTCCCCACTTTTATCATTTTTTGCATGTTTTCTCTATTTTTTTATTAGTTAGTTTCATTTTATTTTCTTCTTTAAAAAATCCAAACCCCTGTTAAATCTAAATGTCAGTTAATTTCATTTCATAAACTTTACACACACACTCTGTGGGATCGACCTAGACTTACTGCTGCTATAGTAGTAGGTCTAATTATTTTATTTTGACTAGCGTAACGACGCGTGGTCACTTGACTAATAGCTTCTTTGAATCTGTCATTAAGAACAATGAAATTATTAATTCTAAAAGAGAAGTTTCTATGCACCTTTATAAATAGATCAGTAATTTGGATAAGATGATGGTAAGATATAAGTGGTTTTATAAAGGTGGCTTTGCTTTTAATAAAGCTTGTAAGCCAATTTAGATTAATTATTGCTATCCAAATTTTTCTAAAGTACTAGAGTTTTAATTATTACTCCAAGTGAATTTATAACCATCTTAGCTCAAGTTTGTAACCTCTAAGAGCTTTGAGATCATTAGAATTCCTTTTCAAACTAGCTCGACCTTCTACATTAGATTAGTGTGAAGTGGAGTTAAAATCTCCATAGACCAACTAATTCCCCATACATTTCCTTTAGGTTTAAATCAAGTTATCCTATAGAAGCTTCCTTTGAAAACTAAAATTGGAGCCATAGAACATAAAGTAACACACTTTGATGTTTTCATATATAAAGTGTAACAAAACATACATAACTTGATAACTTACATCTGGTTCCTTAACCTTGATCATGTTAAAGCAAGGATAATTTTACCATAATATTTTTTGAGAAAATAATTGTACCATAATATTGATAATGATGATTGGAGTAAAAAATGCCATTAAAGCTTTAAAAGTACCCAGTTTATTCATATTTTCCTTCCTTATCTTAGTTTCCAACAATTTAAAGAAAGTAGGTCTTTTTATAGAAAAAATCCCTTAGAGTTAAAATATTTTGAGATCAATTTAGACTACACAGCTTCCAAATTATGTTCCTTTATTTGTTAAGAGAATTTTTACCTTTAGTGCATTTTCCCTATTGCCTCTTTCATATTTCCTTTTTTCTCCATTATCTAGAACTCCTCTTTTATTGAAGTATCAACAACATTAGCATTAATAGTCATTGAACTTTTACCAACTATGGTGGAGATAAAATCAAGATCATACACATTTTTGTCAACTATAGTTGTTCCTAAATTAGGATCTTACACACTTTTATCACCTTTATGCCTTACATTGGGAGCCTCTTTGCTTACATCACTTTAAAAGCTTTGAATTTTATTGAGAGCTTCACTCTCATTCATCTTATTAGTAGTAGGGTATAGGCTATCGTCTTTCTTAGCTTCCAATAGTTTTTCAACATTGCCTCCAAACCTATTAACTTACTAAAATCACCTCCCTTAAAAACCTTCCTTGTAGCTTTCCATCGTTTTCCTTCCATTTTGATAGGAAGCTTCCATTCGTAGGTAACCATGAATGATGTTAGGGAAGTACTCTAAAGGCAATCACCTTTGGCACTTATTGAATAAAAACGTTTTTTTCGTTAAGTTGATGTTTATGTTCGTTCTTTTTCATTAAGTTGATGTTTATGTTCTTTCTAATTGATAATGATCTTAAATCGAATTAATGAAGTCCTTGATACTTTTCATACCATGAAGGAAATCGTGATGAGAACATGATAATGAAATTCCTATCATTGTAATTATGTTGGTATCTAAATTGTCCTTAGTCATAGGATTAATGAGACAGGACATTATTAATTCGGACAGGCTAGCACATGTTGTACTCCTTGATTAGATAAAGTAGTGGATCTTATAAGTTGAAAACATAAGTTATTTAGAGTTAACAGGTGGATGCTTGCTAAGAGTAGTAAGCACATTAGATGACTTGCTATGAGGCAATCGTATGGATAATCTATTTTAGTGTCAATGATAGTCTCATCATAGCAATGGTGCAAATGTCCTTTGACTTGAGATGCTCAAGGATATCTAGGATATAAATCCTGTACTTTGATTCCATTCCTCATTGCCTTTTAGAGGTTGCTCATAGGGTGGTGATTGGGTACAGCTTGAGATATTTGAAGATAATTAAGTAGCCAATAAAGGATTCACCACTCTTGATATAAGGAGATGATACCCACGAAGTCTTGTCAGGGTACTCGGGAATCTTTGGCCAGAGTGAAAATGTCATGAAGATAGTCTTGAGTGACATATCCAATTATATAATAAGCCTCAGGGATAAGCATTATCATCACTTAGGGTAGATGTGATGTAGTCAGTATAGTAGGAGTTGACACTTTAACCATACTCTGAACCAAGTAGGGTATAGATGGTTAAAGGATGAATTGCACATGAACATTGTCTATGGAAGGGTTTGTAGTCAAACCACTGACTTTTCGGTCAATTAGGGGTCACAATATGTTTTCTAGATACCACTCATGAATTGCTTGAGTTAAGTGTTAATTCAAGTGTCCAACAAAACTAGGAACCTAATGGGTCACATGCATTAAAGATGCAAAGAATGAATAAAATGGTTTTGGATGGGGATCTAAGATATGAGAGATCTATGACTAAGCAACACAAGTGTGGTACTTTAGGTTCATTTGATTATAAATCATATGACACGTATGAATCTTGCTTATTAGGTAAGATCACAAAATTACACTTTAATAATCAAGATGACAAAATTACCTTTTAATAAGCAAGATGACAAAATTACCCTTTAAAGAAGGGGTGGAAGTTTCATTTTAAACTAAGTGGGATTAAAGGCCAATTAATTCCCACTAACTCTTCATTGCTGTTGGGGGATAGAGGAAGGCAAAGGGTGTAAGAAACATCAATTTGCATGCAAGTGTTGTGTGAAAATAAGAGACTTTTTGATAAAGTGTTCATCATCTTCTCTCACTCTCTATAACACACTCTCTTAAAGAATACATCACAAAGCTAGCACTTTGTGCATGTTCTAGCCATTCTTCCTAAAAGTTTTCAGGCTTCGCTCTTCACGTGGATATCATTAAAGACATCCTCCTTTGGTCTTTTTGGTTTACAACAATACGAAGAGGTGAAGGCAACAAAGAAAGAAGGAGATTGTAAGACATACATCTTAAGTTCATGTTTTGTTAAAGTTACATTTAATGGCACTTGAAAGCTCCTGGCTTTTTGGGTTTTGTTTTATATTTCCACTGCTACTTTCTATTTTTGATGCATGTGATGCAAGATCAAAACCCAGCAGATACATCTTGTGCCTATTAGATGTAGTTTCTATTACATGTGCAATAGGATTGGATGATTGTGACAACTGAGATTCTGTTCTTAGAAAATTTGAAATTAAATTATGAAAATTTGCTTTCATGATTTTCTTTCACTGATCTGCTTATGAGATGTTTGTAAATGGCTTTTGAGATTGAAAATTGATTTTAATGAGATTAATTTTTTTTAATTTTATACAACATACATGAAAATTGTTTTCTTGCAGAACATCTTATGTTAGTTGGCTAAATTATTGAGGTTGAACGTTTTTTTCCTCTAGAAATTTTCTGGAATTAATTAAAATTATTTTAATTAATTTTTCAAACAGTAAATAGATCTGGTCAATTTTGTTGAAATTAATAGAACTATTTTTTTTATAATTTTGTATGTGTATGTTTCAGTTCTAGAATCTTAAAAATATTTTTATGTAATAAAAATGTGTTATTTTGATGTCTTATGTATGCCAAAATGAATTTTCTCAAAATTTAGATTTTTGAAAAAAATTTATATGTCATATTTGTCATTTTTATGTGTGTAGGTGTAGTTTCGGTTATCTTGATGGTTTTGAGTTATTTTAAAATTATTTTGATGAACTTGAAACGACCTGGAGATGAATGGAATGATGATTTGATGTTTTAGAAATTTTAGGAAAATTTTGAAATTAGTTTTGAATTAATTTAAGTGGAGCATTAAATTTTCTAGTAGGACTAGAAAGTGGCTTATGTAACAAAAATAAAGTGTTTAATTTTGACATCAAATAATTAATTTTAAGGTGGATTAATTTTGAATTAATTTCTAGAAATTAGAGTTTAATTTAATTTTATTAATATTAAAATCAAAAATAGAAATGACATGCAAATTAAATTTAGTGGAGTTTAAAATTAGTAAGCAATTCGATTCAAGAGTTTAATCACTTCCAAATTTTAGGATCCATAAATTGTCACAACCAAAACTTATGTTTTGAACTTGATGCATTAGAGAATGCATATTAAGATTGTTTGGACTTGCATAATGGATGGCTATAGACTTAAGCCCAATATGTTTGGGGTATCCATATAGTTATAGTAACTATATATATATATTCAAAATCATCTTAGTTAGATGAGACCTAAGTGTAAATCCCTCATTTAGAATATTAAAACTAAAGCCTTCCACTAATATGATGGGAACTAGAGTTCTTTTAGTGTTAGGGTTGTTGGGCAAACCGAAGCCCGCTCTATATGAATATGTTCGATCCATAGAAATATGATTTTTAAATTAATGGGTAGGTTTTAACTTCAAGTGTTGATTTGTTAGGCAAACTCAAGGTCAACATGGATAGAGGCGAAGTTGGGTAATGTACATAAGATGTACATGCATCAAGAGTTGATAGCTCAATGTCACTGCACACCTCAACATTTGATAACACTAGTTGCAATTAGTATGATCAATACCTATAGATTGACCTAAGGTAGCTTGTTGGGCAAACCTAAAGTCATCCTTAAGGATATTGGATATCGATGCAGTAAGAGAACTTCTATACATGTTCTCTCATATTCATATAAAGGGTTATGGACTCGTAAGAAAATAGTTGGAGCAATACTGATGTTATTAAAGTCTTAATTGACATGCATTTACGTACAATTTAATACCATTTCTCTCTTTGACATTAGGTTGCAAGAATTGACACCATGACCAATAGTGTGAACCTAAGCTCACTTATCAAAGCCAATAAGTTGACTGGACCCAACTTCCTAGACTAGCGTAGGAACTTGAGAATAGTTCTTAAGTTAAAGAAACTAAGCTACATCTTGCAAGAACCATTTCCTGATCCCCTTACTGTTGATGCTTCTGATAGTGATTAGAGGGCATACAGAAAGCATCTCGATAATAATGAGATGGCTAGCTGCATATGTCACCAGAATTTCAAAAGCAACATGAGGCTATGTATACTCATACCATAGTCTATCATTTAAGGGAGTTGTTTGATGAGCAAGATAATTCTGAAAGGTTCAAGACCTTAAGGTTTCTCTTCTGCTTCAACATGGATGAGGGGTCATCTCCAGTGCAATATTCACTAAAGATGAATGGTTATATTAAGAGGTTGGCCTTCTTAGGTTTTTTATGGATCATGAATTAAGTATAGAATTAATTCTAATTTGTTTGACTGATAGTTATTCATAATTTGTGCTTAATTATCATATGAACCAAATATTCACAACAATTCTTTAAATGATCAACTTACTCAAAATAGTTGATCCATTTGTTCGCAAGAACAGTAAGGTTGTGATGATGGTGGACTCTTCTAGTTTGAAGAGGAAGAACCAGAAGAAGAAGAAGTCCATAAGGCCTAAAGGAGGTGTGGCCAAGAAGAAAGATAAGGAGACTACCCCTGAGGGAACATGCTTCTACTGTGGCAAAGATGGCCATTGGAAGACGAAATGTAAGGTTTGTCTGGAGTCACTGAAGTAGAAGAAGGGATCAAATTCCCCATCTACTTCAGCTACATTTTTTTATTGATATTGATACTGTTTCTAATAATAACATATGGGTATTAGATATCGATTGTGGCTTACACATATATAACGATATATAAGGCCTCAGGAACAATAGATAACTCATCAAGGGAGAGTTGGACCTACACATGGGCAATGGAATAAGAGTTTCTACATTAGCTATAGGAACTAATGTTTTGTTACTCCCTAGTGGGATTGTAATAGAATTGGAAGATTATTTTTATGTACCTGTATTGTTTAAGAATATTATTTCAATTTCTAGTATTAATAAAGTTGGTTTCCATTTAAATTTTTGTAATAATGGTTGTTCTATTTATTTGAATGGAATGCTTTATGCTATAGGTATATTTGATGGATTTAAATTTTCTATTGAGAATAGAAGTATTTCCATTTATAAGAATGACATTTTATATGGCATTGCGCGTC
>JANITW010136998.1:0-12978 GCA_027564335.1 Erythroxylum williamsii | reverse complement strand
CCAAATCTCCTTAAAACATCTAGAAGTGATGATAGCACTATAAACTCTTTATTTGAGTGAATGTTCCCTGATACATGTTTCAATTAATAATTCCAACATGCAGACACTGGATTAATACTTTGTAAAAATCTATTCCAATCATATCAAGAATTATAATTAAACATATATGAGTTCACCACTCATCAAGTGATTTTGAAGTGAGAAGAATTAAGGTGAAAGTTAGAAGTAGAATAAAAACAAAAATGAAGTTGAATTTGTGTAGTAAGTTGATGAAGAACATGTACATATGTGTATATTTTGTTGTTGGTGTTCATGATTAATCATGGACTATATATATATTTTGGATGATATTGATTTGAGATGGAGTTGAGAATGATGAGTAAATGAAGTAGAAAAGGTGGTCTTGGTATGAGTTGGGATTAAGGAAAGACTGTGAAACAAAATGGATGGTTGATCTGGAAAATGTTATGGAGTATGCTTTAGTCTTTTAGCCACAATTTTTTCTCTAGTTATCTAAACAAGATGATTCTTTATTTGGATTAAACTAGGAAAATATGACTACATTTCTTATTAAGACATCGAATTTAAATTCTGTCTGTAAGAATCTCAAAATTTTTCATAAAGTTGAGAATAGGGTATAGTACATTGGATAAATGTAAAGTACGTATTCTGAATTTGGGGGAAAGACTAGATTAATCTAGGCTGAATTTAGGTAAGTGTGTCCACTAATAAGTTGTAGACCTTTTTTAGCTTTCCAATGATATATAGTATGGAATTTTGAATGTCTGAGCTGAAAGTCATGGTCCTTATAAGGGAAGATGTGCAAGAGAGGAGTTGTATCTTCTACCTTTTTGCTTTTTCTGTGATGACATCATCTCCTTCTGTGTTTTCTTTATGATGATGTCATCTTCTTTTGTGTTTTGTATTGTTTATATTTAGCTTCTTCTGCCTTTTTGCTTCTTCTGTAATGACGTCATCTCCTTCTGTATTTTCTTTGTGATGACATCATCTTCTTCTGTGTTTTATATCATCTGTGTTTTGCTCCTTCTGCCTTTTTACTTCTTCTGTGATGACATCATCTCCTTCTGTGCTTTCTTTGTGATGATGTCATCTTTTTCTGTGTTTTGTATCGTCTATGTTTTGCTCCTTATGCCTTTTTGCTTCTTCTGTGATGATGTCATCCCCTTCAATGTTTTCTTTATGATGACGTCATCTTCTTCTGTGTTTTGTATCATCTATGTTTTGCTCCTTCTACCTTTTTGCTTCTTCTGTGATGACGTCATCTCCTTTTGTGTTTTCTATATGATGACGTCATCTTCTTCTGTATTTTGTATCATCTGTGTTTTGCTCATTCTGCCTTTTTACTTCTTCTGTGATGACTTCATCTTCTTTTGTGTTTTGTATCGTCTATGCTTTGCTTCTTGTGCCTTTTTGTTTCTTCTGTGATGATGTCACCTCCTTATGTGTTTTTTGTGATGACATCATCTCCTTCTGTGCTTTCTTTGTGATGATGTCATCTTCTTCTGTGCATTGTATCGTTTGTCTTTTTGCTTCTTCTGCCTTTTCGCTTCTTCTATCTTTTTGCTTCTTTTGTCTCTTTTCTTCTTCTGTGTTTTGTTTCTTCTGTCTTTTCACTTCTTCTGTGTTTTATTTCTTCTGCATTTTCGCTTCTTCTGTGTTTCGCTTCTTCTATCTTTTCGCTTCTTCTGTCTTTTGCTTCTTTTGTCTTTTCACTTCTTCTGTCTTTTTGCTTCTTCTGCCTTTCTGCTTCTTCTATCTTTTTGCTTCTTCTTTCTTTTCGCTTCCTCTGTCTTTTTGCTTCTTCTGTCTTTTCGCTTCCTCTGTCTTTTTGCTTCTTCTGTCTTTTCGCTTCCTCTGTCTTTTTGCTTCTTCTACCTTTTCGCTTCTTCTTTCTTTTGCTTCTTCTGCCTTTTCGCTTCTGCCGTCTTTTTGCTTCTTCTTCCTTTTTTCTTCTTCTGTTTTTTTGCTTCTTCTGTCTTTTCGCTTCTTCTGTGTTTTATTGACGCGTCTTCTTCTGTATTTTACTGATGTATCTTCTTCTGTGTTTTTCTCCTTTTGTCTTTCGTTTCTTCTGTGTTTTGCTATCTTCTGTGTTTTGCTTCTTCTGTCTTTTTGTTTCTTTTGTACCTATCTTATGTTCCCTTTTTAATCTTTCAGAAGATGGAATTTGTCTTCTGGGTCGTCATAAAAGTTGTAGATCTTGAAGTCATCTTTCGAATCATCTAAAGAACATCTTAATGCGATATCCGTAGGGAAAGTGATAGCAATTTTTCCACTTCTTCTGTCTTTTTCCATTCATCTATTTTTTCCTTTGGCTTCGTCTGATCCATTTTGATCCTTTAGATGATAAAAATCTGACCTTAAAGTCTGCTTCAAAGTTGTAGATTTTAAAGTTATCTTTGAAATCATCCTAAGATGATCTTAATCCAACATCTCTAGTGAGAGTTATGTCATTTGTCCCGAGACAAGTTCAATATGGGTGAGGACCAAATCTTGTTTGCTTCGTTCAGCCATAATTTGTCTGTCCAACCTCCAAATGAAGTGATTCTTGAACCCTTAGATTCCTAAAACTTTTCTTTTTGCGTCTCCATTGAAGCTCATAGCTTTTGGTTTTGATTTGAAAAAGATGTATTAAATCAAATAAGGGTATCGATTGGAAGAGTAGGAATTGGATATTTTACTGAACATGCTTCAGTATTTTGATGATCTCTAGATTAGTAGAGCTCAGAATAAGATGATTCTTATTTCAAGATAAACTAGAGACATGGAGCTACAAATGATATGAAGAAGTTGAAATCTAATGCAGTTTCTAAGGTGTTTAAATTTCTGATAGAAGTTATGCATAGTATACTGATTTGGACAAGAATAGTCCAAAAATGTTGAAGTGTATTTTTCGAATCACTGAACCAGATGGATTGATTTTGGTGTCCTTGGGAACTTAAGGTAGGGGAGGACACTTTGCTAGAAAAAAGAGTTATGTCAGAATATTCAAGGATGCCTTTGGCAAGACACTTAAGTATAAAAGACATAAGGCATGAATGGAAGGGCAAATGGGACATTTCTCGATCATTAAGGGTATAATTCGAAGAAGTGTTTTCTTACTTATAAATGAAGAGGAAAACGTGTAAGGAAGAAAAGAGAAGAGAATAATGAAATGAGAAAGAAAGAGGAAGAGAGTTTGATTATTTGAGAGAAAAGAAGAGAAAACAAGCTAGGATTTCAATTTCCTTAGCTTATAAGAGAGATTTTGAGGTTGTTCAAGAAGAGAAAAAGGTAGAGAAAAAGAAGAGTTTCCATTTGAGCCAAGAATCTCTTTATTTGGTGAAGAATCAAAGGGATCGAAGAGACCTATTTCAGTTAGATCAGCTCACGGAGCACACATTTAAGGTACAATTGGAAAGATCCTTAGAGACCTCAGGTTGTTTGGAAAGAGAAGAGATATTTTGAGCAAGTCTATAAGTAAGGAAATCAAGGTGGGTAATGCATTTATAGTTATTGTGTGATTTGGGCAAATTCTTGCCTATGTGTGAATATATGTTAAATTGTTTGAATTTGATTTGTTGAAAATACATGATGACTTTGATTTTGTTATATTTTGAAAGAAGCTTGATTAAATTGTGATTTTGATCAATATTATACCATTGAATTGTATCGTGACATTTTGTTTTGAATGGAAAGAAGAAAGAGCATGAAAAGTATGAAAGTATTTCATTTTGATAAAATGAATTTGAGCATTGATTATGTGCTTTGTTTGGGTGAGAGAGGAACCGTTTTGCAGTCACGTGCACGTCGACGTAAAGCCTTCTCCTGACTGCCCACTTGTGGCCCACGAGATCTGAAAGATGGACTCATTTTGTTCACGGAGTAAACTTCGGTTTCTCTGTTTTGTTCCACGAAACCCCTCGAGCCATTAGTTTGTGCATTGCATATTAAATTGTCAAGTATGAAGCATATTGAGTGTTATGTGTTATAAGTTTGAGTTAAATTGATGAATGTTTAAATTGCTTGAATGAAGAATGAATGCTAGAATTGCTAGATATATATATATATACATATGCTTGACTTTGGTCAATTGCCAATGGCTATAAATATATTAGCCACCGAGCTATATAGCTCACCCTACGCTTCCCTCCTCAGGTGCAAAAAGAGAAGATTAGCAATCCTTGCAAGGTATTGAAACTCCAAGATAGTTGAAGACTTTTGTAATGAAGTTAGTTTAGGTTTTTTTGTATTTTGGAATCATTTTATACGTAAGCATTCAATTATATCATGTGTATTTTTGTATTTTTGTATTTTATATTTGTATTAAGGTAAAAAGGCATGGTTTTTGAAATGTAAAGATGTTTTGAAAACAAGATTTGTGGTCATGATGGGCCCAAGTAATTACTAAAACTCTGATGTGTTCAATAATGATTGCATCCTTGTGACTGAAATGGTTTTAAATAAATCGGGCTGATTTGATTATCAATTTTTCCACATATGCTCTAATTGTTAAAAAAAATGCAATGAGTTTCGACCATCAATTGTCTCTGAATGCTGGGCTCCGGAAGCGGGTTCCAGCATGAGTGACGTAGGAGTTTACATTCTTAGCCTTCATCTCCTATTTCTCCATTCTCTTTTCTAAAGCATTGAACCGAGTAGCATTTTTAGAAGAGTCCTGTTGAATCAGAGAAGTTGTGGCTTTGAACTGGTTATTATTCGAAGTCTTCTCCTCCTTCATCAACGCCATCAAATTATGTAGAAGTTGATTAGTGTCTTCTTTTGGTGGGATAGTTAGAGCTTCCTGTTGGTTGTAGAACTGGTTTATGGAAGAACCAACCCCTCCACCTTGTTAAAATATGTTTGGACCTCTTCCTTCTTCATTTCTCCAACTGAGTCTAGGATTTTCTTTCCATCCCTCGTTATAGGTGATGGAATAAGGATCCCATTTCTAATTGGGCCGACCTTGATAAACAACAGACAGACACCTCTTCATAATGACGGGGTAGACACTAGAGATATGCATTACTGACCCACAAGTATCACAACTAGGTGCAGTAGGATCCATAGAAGGTGTTGGACGATACACACTTATGTTTTTCAACTTTGCAATAATCAAGGACAACTGCGAAGTCACTTTACTTTCTAGAGAGTCAACCTTAGACTCCGTATTTTCCATTCTTCTGGAATGAGTTGTTGAAGCTCACAACTCATGTACACCTTTAGTGTCTCTAGCACTATACTGTTGGTGATTTAAAGCCATCTTCTTAATCAAGTCCCATGTCGTCGAAGTTGTGAGGTCAATAAGAGAACATCTTGAAGCTGTATCCAATATACCTTTGTCTTAACTTTTTAGTCTATCATAAAAATACTGCACTAATTTCTCATCAGGTATCTGATGGTAAGGGCATCTGGACAATAGATCTTGAAAACGGTTCCAATAGTCATAGAGGGACTCGTCATAATCTTGACATGTCGAGTAAATCTCCTTCCTCATTGATGAAGTTCTGGAGCTTGGAAAATACTTCTCCAAAAACGTCTTTTGTAAATTGGCCCAACTGTGGTAGCTATTCACTACTTGTCTTGGAAGGCTCATATGCCACTCCCTTGCTTTACCCTCCAAGGATAGATGAAAAACCTTCCATGGTACTTAATCAAGAGAAGCTCCCACCGGTTTCATACTCTGACAAATCATAAACAACGATTGCAAGTAAATGTAGAGATCTTCTCCTGTCAAGCCAAGAAATTTAGGAAGAGAGTTAATAAGCAATCCTTTCACTTCAAAATTCACATCAAAATTAGGGCAATCAGTAGTAAACATATCATAATTCACATCATAGTTGGTAGCTTCCTAATGGTCCTCCTTCTTTGATTTCCATTATTCTCACTAACTCACTGCTATTCTCCATTACCTCTATTATCCCTATTCCTAGGTTAGTTAGCATTCAGGTTAGGGTTTTGCATGAAAGTTAGGTTTTCAGCCATTATCACTCCTTCTAATGATTCACTCTCACTACTTGGCTAACTAAACTCTACTAAGATATTCCCCTTTTCAATAACTTCTTTGCTTCTCTCTTTTTCCCTCCTCTCCTTTCTGATTTTTCTCAAACATCTCTCAATTTCAGGGTACAAAGATAGAAGTTTGGTTTTCCGAGGCATGCAAAAAAACAATTTAAACGAAAATAAAAGGTAACAAAATTGACTTGCAAGCACACAGAGTCAAATAAAAAATGAGATGTGATGAATGCAAGTGTGTAGGTGTGTGAAAGTATGTATAAAGTATGTATGTAAGTATGTATGTATGAATCAAAAAGCAATCAAAAGAAATGTTCAAAACTATGTAGGTGCAAAAATGCTAAGTATGAAAAGTGCAAAAAGTTCAGTATCCTTTTATTTGTATTTTCAAAATTTTGATGCTATGCAAGAAAATGAAATCTTATACTATTGACAAGTATTAAGCTAAACTATCTAGAATGCAATCTAAAGAAAAGGGCTCTTAACCTCATTTAGCAGTAAAATGATAAAAGCTAACCTAGAGAACCAATTTCTTGGTTCTCCAGCAATGATGTCATTTTGATTCGGACCTTTGTTCATACCCTTGGAGGTCAAATCAAAAAATAATCTAAGGATTGCAATATAGGATGCAACCTCAGGTCATTTCACTTAATTGGAACCTAAAATAAATGGATCTAAGTTAACCTATGTGTCACGAAATGCAAGCTAATTTGGTGAAGAGGGTTCTTTGATCTTTGAGAACATTAACTGTACTAAATTGAATTGTAAGAAAAATATGTAAAATGTATTTTTGGATTTTTGGGAATAAAGAACAGAAAGATTAAGACAAATGATCAAAGAGCGATAGAATCCTCTTAAAATAGCTTTGGCTATCATAGTTTGAAATTAATTTTGATGGGACTGGAAATCACTAAGTTTCAAATGGGTAAACATTAAAAAACTCTTTAAGTCCAAGATCTTAATCAATGGGACTCCATTTCTTAAAACCTTAGTGTATGTGAGTTAAATGCTCTTAGTGTGTTTGGAGGATAAGTCCATGGAACAAGTCACTTTGGGATCTATAATCGACTCAATATCAAACACAACTAAGCAAGATAAGAGAAAATCAACAAGATCACAAATAGACATATATGAGATTTCATATACTTAAGCTCAAAGTTCTACATAAACAAATCCAAGCTACACATTGAATATCCAACACTTGATTAAACTAAAATCAAGTATGTTCAACTACAAATTACAAATCCTAAACTTAGGAATTCATAAATCATTGTTAAACTATGGATCAAGCTATTCCCCTTTTAAGCTTATTGAACTCTAGCCATTGCTACATATTCAACAGAAGAGAGATGCCTAGCCACATATAGCTCCAAGAGACTTCATAATCGAGAAGTAATCGAAAGCACCCATGGTAGAAGTCAACGGTGAAAAATGGAAGACGATGAGATGGATATAGGAGAAGACGATGGTGTGATAGATGTGTGGAGATGGGATATGAATGTTAGCTATCTTTCTTCTCTCCCCCTCTCCTTTTATATGTTAGCCCAAAATAGGTTTTTTTTCAAAAACAGGTTACTGGATCGGGTTGCACAGTTGGTTAATCTTCCAAAAATGGTTTGGGTCTGGTGCCAATTCAAATGTGTCACCACAGTGAAAGGATGAGTTCGTTGCAGCGAACTTTTTTTGAAAGATTTAATAATCTGGTGAACTTTGTCCGAAAGTTTTCTTCATGACTCTAAGAGTGGGGGAGGAAGAAATTTAGTTTAATTTGGGAAAGGCAATGAAGGTTATAGATGACAAGGATTCTTGTTTAAGGGTGGACCTTATTGACACGCTGATTGGTGCTGAATTCAGAAAATCTCGTCCAAAGGATTCGTTAGAACACTGCTTAGTGAAGGTTGTAACAATAGGGGGTACTACAGAATTTACAGAGAAGGAATCAGAAGTTTTTGAATTTGTGCAGATGCTCGATGCACAGCCTGTGCAAAGATCTACACAACTTGTGCAGGAACTGAAACTATCACCTGATTCGAACAAAGAAGAACCTCCGAATGTGGAATTGAAATCGTTGCCTCCCAACCTCAGGTATGAATTTTTGGGCCCTAATTCGACCTATCCAGTCATTGTTAATGCTCTTTTAAGCCATGTGCAGGTTGATAAACTTTTAAGAGTGCTTAGAGAGCACAAGCAAGCAATTGGGTACCAAATTTCATATTTGAAGGGAATCGACCCATCTTTCTGCACACATAGAATTCACTTAAAGAATGATGCAAAACCTATGATTGATTATCAAAGGAAGCTAAATCTAAACATGAAGGACGTGGTCAAGCAAGAGGTCTTAAAGTTATTAGTTGCGAGTATTATATACCCCATTTCTGACAGTAATTGGGTAAGCCCTGTCTATTGTGTGCCTAAGAAGGGAGATCTAACAGTTGTGAAAAATGAAGGTAACGAACTAATACCAACTAGGATAGTTACGGGATGGCGAATGTGTATAGATTATAAAAAAATTAAACAAGGCCACTCGTAAAGACCACTTCCCTTTGCCATTCATTGATCAAATTTTGGAAAGACTTGCCAAACATCATTATTTTTGTTATTTGGATGGTTTCTTTGGTTTTATTCAAATTCCCATTCACCCTAATGACCAAGAGAGAACTACTTTCACATGCTCTTATGGTAACTTTGCATATTGACGGATGCCATTCGGGTTGTGTAATGCATCAGCTACGTTTCAGCGTTGCATGACAGCAATCTTTTCAGATTTTATTGAGGAATTTATGAAAGTCTTCATGGATGACTTTTCTGTTTATGGACTGACGTTTGATTCTTGTTTAACTAATCTAGCTAAGGTTTTAAGCAGGTGCGAAGAGGTTGATCTAGTGTTGAATTGGGAGAAGTGCCATTTCATTGTACAAGAAGGGATAGTACTAGGCCACTTAGTCTCCAATCATAGAATAGAAGTGGATAAGGCTAAAACTGAAGTGATAGCGAATTTGCCTCCACCAATTTCAGTCAAGGAGATCAGAAGTTTTTTGGGACATGCAGGCTTTTATAGGCGTTTCATTAAAGATTTTTCTCATATAGCAAAGCCTTTGACTAACTTGTTGTGTAATGATGTGTTATTCAATTTTAACCAATCTTGTGTTGATGCTTTTTGCAGGATTAAGCAAGCCTTGACCTCACCACCTATTCTTCAACCCCCAGATTGGTCCCTCCCTTTTGAAATCATGTGTGATGCTTCGGATTATACTGTGGGAGCTGTTTTACACCAAAGAAGGAACAAGGTGGCCCATATGATCTATTATGCGAGCAAGACATTGGATGATACTCAAATCAATTATGCCACGACTGAAAAGGAGTTGCTACCTGTAGTCTTTGCAGTGGATAAATTCAGGTCATATATCGTGGGTTCGAAAGTGATAGTCTACTCAGATCATGCAGCCATCCGCTATCTACTCGCGAAAAAGGAGGCTAAACCAAGGCTTATAAGATGGGTCCTTCTCCTTCAAGAGTTTGACCTTGAGATTCGTGACAAAAAGGGAGCTGAGAATTGGGTCGCAGATCACCTTTCGCGGCTTACTGCAGATCAGAAGGAACCCTTTCAAAAAGAACCACCGATTAATGACTCTTTCAGTGACAAGCATTTGTTCTGCTATCCAGATTTACCAAAATTGTGTTATTCATTACCCAAAATTGCTGCAGTAACATTATAAGTTCCATGGTATGTTGACTATGTGAATTATCTTATTTCAGGAGTCTTGCCACCTGAATTTACTTTTCAGCAGAAGAAGAATTTCTTTTCGGAGCTCAAGAATTATATATAGGAGGAGCCCTTTCTTTTTAAGCGTTGTGGTGATGGGGTGATTCGAAGATGCTTACCAATTGAAGAAATAGGAGCTGGCCTGAATCACTGCCATGCATCTCCCTATGGAGGCCATTTCAGTTCTGAAAAGACAGCAGCAAAGGTTCTCCAAGCGGGATTCCATTGGCCAACACTTTTTAAGGATGCAATAAATTTTGTGCAAGCATGTGACAAATGCCAGAGAGCTGGAAATATTTCTCCGAAACATGAGATGCCCTTTAAAGGAATTTTGTAGGTTGAACTTTTTGACATTTGGGGGATAGATTTCATGGGGCCACTACCGTCTTCTCTTGGCAATAAATATATTCTTGTAGGGGTCGACTATGTCTCTAAATGGGTGGAAGCAATCGCTACACCAACTTGTGATGCCAAGGTGGTCATTAAATTTCTCAAAAAAAATATTTTCACCAGGTTTGGCACTCCTCAGGCAATTATCAGTGACAGGGGAAGTCATTTTGTCAACAGGTCATTTTCCAACCTTTTGAAGAAATATGGGGTGTACCATAAGTTAGCATTGTCCTACCACCCTCAATCTAATGGGCAAGCTGAAATTTCAAATAGGGAGATTAAGAGCATCTTGGAGAAAACAGTTAACACTTCAAGAAAAGATTGGTCTTTGAAGTTAGATGATGCTCTCTGGGCCTATAGAACTGCGTACAAGACTCCAATTGGAACTACTCCATTCAGACTAGTGTATGGGAAATCATGCCACCTTCCCGTCGAGTTAGAACATAAAGCATACTGGGCTATTCAGAAGCTTAATTTGGACTTCAAGGCAGTTGGAGAAAAGCGTTTGCTTCAGTTGAATGAGTTAGAGGAGTTTCGCTTGGATGCTTATGAGAATGCCCGAATCTACAAGGAAAGAACGAAGAGATGACATGATCAACATATTATCCAAAGAGAGTTCAAGGAAGGAGATTTGTTCTTGCTGTTTAATTCACGACTCAAGCTATTTCCTGGAAAGTTGAAGTCGAGGTGGTCGGGACCATTCAAAATTGTTAAGGTTTATACTCATGGTGCGATAGAAGTTAAGGATCCCAAAACTAAAGTATTTAAGGTTAATGGGCAGAGGTTAAAGCCTTATGTAGCTGGATTTCCAATAGAAACAGGGGTCACTCAATCCTCTCTAACGCCGACCGTTGAACAACAATTTGGCCAAGTCAAGCTAAGGACTTTAAATTAGTGCTTCTTGGGAGGTAACCCAAGTTTCACACCTTCATTTTTTGTTTTATTTTTATTTTTATTATGTTTTTTTCCTGTACCTTAACTTCACGTTCCTCTTTGTGTTATTTGCAGGAAATTGAACCTTACAAGTGACTTTTGATGGGGAGAATTATACTTTTGAAGAAAATGATTCCAGCTCATTACAGGGAAGTTCTTTGTGCCTCTTACTCATGTCTTCGCATAACACCTGGACTGCTTGTTATAGATAAAAACAGTGAAAACAGTACTGCTCCAGAAAGACCCATGCAATTACTTCAACAGAAAATAAAAGCCAAAACAGAGCAGTAGCCAATAAAGACATTCACCATATGTTGTTCTCTACAAAAAGACTAGAGCATATGCACAGACAATCACCCTTTTCATTAGTTACTCATCAGCTAAAATCCCATCCATAATTCACGCACTCACCCTAGGTTTTCCCTTAAAACAACTTCTTTTCCAACAAGGACAATATATGATATTTTCTGTTCACACCGAAAATATAGGACATATGCACACACGTCTCCCATCAACTTCGGCTGCACATCAGCTGTATATTTTTGTCCACTCACGCACATTTACTTGATTTTCCTTGGAAGATTCCTTTTCAAACAAGGACAGTATAAGATAAGCTATCAACAACCAAAAATTATGCTTATTAAGATTTTAATTCCAATTCAAATCCCAAGCACTATCCACTTCCAAAACAAAGAAAATCTCCTATACGCAATCTCCAATAAACCACACCTTCGAGAATTATGGAAATTTCCATGTTCAATAAAAATGTCAAAAACAAATAAAGAATATATAAAATATATTCTAACAAACCTAATTCCATTTCTTCTTCAACAAACAGAATCAATAGTTCCATTCTAGGAGAGTTCTTCTGAAAATCAGCTGATACAATAATGTCAAGAAACCGAGTGCATGTCATGATTTTGAAAGATAAACAATGATCTGATAAGAACCAAGATTTTTGTTTGTTGAAAGCTAAACAATGGAAACTAATTTTTCTTGAATAAAACTAGGAATGAAAGTACAAAAACCGATGATGGTAATTAGGGTTTCCCAAGATGTTTCACTCGGGTGGCGACGGGTGTTATAAGAAATGTGAATGCAATTACGATAGATTACGACAGATCTGATTAGGATTACATTCCGATGAGGGTTTTAGCAAGTAGATAAAACAAAAGAAGTTTACAGAGTGTAAAAAAGAAGGGAAAGAGATTAGACGGAACAACACGGAGCAATCTCTCATTGAATTATTCTACTTCTGGTGATAAGCAGCATGAGAGAAAATGCATTCCTCTGAAATGAAACACAAAGATATAGTTTCTGTGAATGAACAACGTTAGGTGTCGAAGAAGCTGGAAAAGAATTCCTGTCGAGGAGAAATGGAAGCTGTTGCTTTGTACTTGTATTATATACAGTACCACGCTGCCATTTCTCCTGCAAGCTAGAGTAATTCTTCTCAGACCTCTTTCTCTGTCAACCCATTTTTCTCTGTGCTTTCCTTCATTTCATCTTCCCTAACCCAGGATCCTCTGATCAAGATTACTCTATTCTATTCTGTCTATTGAATCTCAATCATTTATTTATATGAATCCTGTATTTATTTACGTGGATCTCGTATAGGTCTTACATAAATAAATAAATAGTTAAGATTCAAATGAACAAAATATGAAAGAATAATATTGGACAAAAAATCCAGACTCGTTTTCCTCTATCAAGCAAAAAATAAGGTCGTGTCTACTTTTAAATGACCCAATCATTTAATTTTTTTTCATCAAACATGACAATTAATTCACGTCATGATTCTGTTTATTATTATTTTTATTATTTTAATTTTAATTTACTACTTTTAGTTTAATAAAAAAATAATTTTAATGATGCTA
>JANITW010136962.1:0-12982 GCA_027564335.1 Erythroxylum williamsii | reverse complement strand
AGAAATCCCAAAATCCCTTTGATTTCACCTTCTCTTCTTCCTTTCTTCAAACCCTACACAAACCCTAACTTCCATTTTATCCCATTCTTGAACCTAACATAAACAAGGATGGAACTAACCTTCAACAAGTAGTTTCTCTTCTTTTTCCTCTTCTTTCTTCCTCCCTTCATTTTCCTCCTTGCTTGAGAATGATTCTCAAGTTTCAGTGCCAATCTATAAAATTTGAACCATTGGGGTTCAATTTTTTCTTGTCTAATAGAAAATGCAAAAAGAGAGATTGATTTGACATTATCTACAACATAGAAAAAGTTTGAATTAAGTTCACGTAAATGTTTTATTTCGAAAATAAAACTTCCACAATAACTTAAAAAATGTCCCTTTTGTAGTAGATCTAAGATCCCTATCTTTACCAAGAATAAGCTAGCAGTGCATGAAACTTGAACTTAGCTATTTTAGGTAAGCAAGTCTTTGCTAATCACATCGCATGCAACTCTTAGTTTGTTAACATCTATTGTTAAAAAAAACCTTTTCCCTAAGATCCACAACTGATTTGATTACTTGTTAAGCTAACCTTGCTCTATTTGATTTGGCATGTCCGACATACCCCACGACCTTAAAGATGGAAAATGACGCCCACTGAGTGGGTCCCATCATCTAACAATCGATAATTTGATGGGGATAAAGTAGGGAGGGAAAATGACTTAATATTATGTGGAACATTTCTTTAAAAAATTAGGGATCAAATTGTCACACAAATTGTCAATCATATTAATTACAATTTTGAATTATTCCATATAACTCAAGAAATTGTTAAACCCTATATTTCAGATTTATTTATGCACTCATGTCAATATACATTCATAACTAACTTATGAAAAACATAACAATGCAAATGATATCAAACATATGTTGCGAGTTTTGTATGGTCCTTTTTGAAACTTTTCCCACATCTTATTATTTTCTTCACCATCTCTATAGTCGAATCAAAATCAAAATTAAACACCCATCCCAAACTAGAACTATCCTAAAAGGAAATTAAAATTACATTTTAGAATTCTTATTCCAAATATAATAGGCATGCAAGCCTTAAATGAATGAATTAAATTAAGCAAGATACCAATGTCGATTTTGTAGGGGTTGAAGTAGATTAAAAAAATTAAACCAACAAGAACCCAAACGATTTTATCTTGCAACCATTTCACATACCAAAATAGCACATACTAAAAACATATGAACCATTATACCTAAAAGTTGGTCTCTAAATCAAATATAAGGTCTCATGACTATATCTCTTTGCTCATAGTTGTGTCTCCATTGCCCCAAATGAGATGCACTCCAAAGGATCCACCAAAGATCGATTAGAAATCACAATGGTTCCCAAAACTAAATGGTGTTTCAATGGCTTATTTTTAATCCTATAAAATCCTCAAAATAGACCATTTAAATGGTGATTGATTGCTAAGCGCATGAGTTAAATGGCAAAGCTTTTGTTTCTTGTAAGAAGGATGAAGATAATAGACTTGGGAGAATACCAAGGAGAAAAGGAAAAAGCTAAAAACCATGGGAGAGAAGAGAAGAAAACGGTAGCAACTAGGAGTCTCTCCAAAAATTTGAGAATACTCTTGCCTTTTGGATAAATTAGGGTTAACAAAAAGGTTCTTTAATTGTCTAAAATGCTCTTGTGTAAATAAAGCCAAAAACAAAGTAAAAGGGGTAACTTAGTCATAGGGCTTTAAACACATCTTTATGTTCGTTTCATGGACAACTCATGTTCTTACAAGTTTGGCCATGTGAATTTTCATTTAAAAAGCCACTTTGCCATTTATCTCATGTTTCAAAATAATTTAAACATTTGACCCAATTTCCATATAACTATACCATATAATTATATGCATTTTTTTGTTGAGCAACAAATTTATATAACATGTCATACGTATCAAACAAATTTATCTAGGATTAAATTTGTTATCTAATAACATTTATTCTAATACCATATGATGACCAAAATAATTATAAAACTTATAATTAATTTTATTGTTATATTAATATCTCCATATGATATACTAGAATAATTTCCCTTTTCTAATCAAATATTTTTTAGTGTGACCCTTTCGAATCTATGTGATGTTGATAATAGAATTAAGCAGTATCTAGCAATATACAGTATAATTACTCAAATGATAAAGATGAGAAGTATCGTACACAAATCACGATCCTAAATCAATAATTGCCCGTGTCAATTCTCTTGTCTCATAATATCATGAATAAATGCAATATTGGAATATGTCATTCTTGCCAATTTATTCTTTCTTGATTTCCAAAGTAATCATAAATATGATGAACTTCTTAATCATATTGCATGCATATAATATTACTTTATCAAGGGCCCATAGACATTATCGCTCATATCATATATAGGGATAATAGTATTCTTGATGAACATTTATCCTCTATATAAGTTATGCATATTGTGGCATTATCTGTATAGCTACCTATTATGGTTAGCGTTGGACAATGCCAACAAATACACATTTCTCATGTGAGAAAATGAACATCTCATACTATAGAATTCAAGACACGTATGAAACATTAATGACATAAATACAATCCTAATAATGTTTCATTTAGGGTCTGTCGAATACCATAATCTCCCTTATGTATCTATGTGATTAAACCGATAACTCCTTATCAAATGGTTTTGTAGAACATAACCATCTTTTAATCCACACACTAATCTTTTAGTGGTTAATTAATATGTCATGTTAATTACCAAGATTAGTGACATTTCAGAGTAATCATTATTTTTCATTAAAAAGTTCTACAATTCAAGTCCTCAACTCTAATAATCCATAAATAATGAAAAATCATGGAACAAATGATATAAACCGTCCAATTCATGAACATAACTGTTAGAATACAGCTATCTAATGATTGGCTTCTAGGTCATAACACTAATAGTTCCATCTTAAGATGTAACTAAGGTAAAGTCTGATTTTTCTCTACCTATATCATTTAATGCATATGTACCTTATTTTCTTTACTGATTGGCTAAATCAAAAGACGAGGAATACGAGAAAGAGATCTTAAAGACATTCAAAAACACAGAGATCAATATACCACTTCCAAAGTCCATTAAGAAAATTCTAAAATATGATTTTTTGAAAGAACTATGCATAAATAAAAGAAAGATGAAGGATAATGGGAGAATAATTTTGGATAAAAATGTATCAGCTAAGATAATTACCAGAAAAATGCAAAGATTCAAGTATGATTACACTTTCTTGTGTCATTGGGTATAAAAAAATTGAGCGTGTCATGTTAAACTTAAGTACATCTATGAATGTCATACCATAATTAATTTACAAAGCTTTAAGTATGAATTTTTTGCAAGAAACTAATGTGATTTTTAATATAGTTGATCATTCTTATATTCATCATATTGATGTTAAAGAGGATGTTTTAGTTCACATTAATGGTTTGATTTTTTTGTGAAATTTTGCATCTTAAAAATGGATAGAGATAATGCAAAATATTCAGCTTCAATTTTGTTGGGAAAGTTATTAATGATAAAAAACAAATGTTCATATGGATGATGAACTCTTTCCATTAAGTTTGATAGAGAGATAGTAAAGTTTAATATTTTTGAAGCAATAAAGTACCCTAACAATTTTTACTTTATTTATCATATGTTTATTATATATTTAACTGTGCTGGATATTTTTGAAGAAGAAAGTGTTGGTAATGAGTTGAAGCTTAATGCAAAATTGGAAGTAAATGAGCAAGTTGATGAAACTTGTAAAGTTGTAGAATCATTACCATCAATCTTAATAGATTTAAAAATTTTAAATACTGAAATTACTATAATAGAAAAATCATTTTCAATTTATTTAATGTTATTGTATATTTTGAAGGCTTTGGAAATGGAATTAAAAGTCTTACCTAATCACCTAAAATATATCTATTTATTTGAATAAGAGTCATTACCTGAAATCATCTTAAAGGATAAGAAGAAATATGTCAAATGACAATGGCAGCTTTGTTTAAAAAGTATATGGTTCATTGTTGAGTAGCCATTACATATGATCTACAAACAAATGGATAAGCATAAGTATCAGATACAGAAGTGAAATCTATTTTAGAAAAGATAGTAAATATGGGAAGAAAAGATTGGAGTTTATGTCTAGATGACGCTCTTTGGGCTTACTATACAATCTACAAAACACCAATAGAAATGTCTCCTTAACATAAAGCTTAGTAGGTTGTGCAATGTTGCAATATGGATTTGAAAAAAGCTGGGGAGGTAAAGCAATCGCAATTGCAAGAACTAGAAGAACTAAGGTTAGACACTTACCAAAATTCGAGAATTTACAAAGAGAAAACCAAATTATTACATGATAATATGATATTGAGGAAGCAATTTGAGGTGGGAAAGAAAGTGTTATTATATAATTCTCGATTAAAGCTTATGCTTAGTATGTTAAATTCTAGATGGATTGGTCTTTGGTTATCACTAATGTATTTTCTTATGGTGCAGTGGAAATAAAGAGTTTAAATACTAAAAAGATCTTAAAGCTGAATAGACATAGACTAAAATCATTTACGAGGATATGACAGTCTCAAGTTTGATAGATATTGATTTTGCACTTCTTTAATACATAAAAGATTGAAAAGAAAAAGCCTTGTCAAACATAATGACGTTAAACAATTGTGCTCTTTAGGAGGTAACCCAAATATGATGATTTTTATTAGTTTTATTTCAATTATTTATTGGTATAATATGCTTGTCTTTTTGTAGTTGCTTTGCTAATTTAAGGAATCATTTGATCTTTTAGGCAAAATACTAAACTTCATAAGGCAAGGTCACAACTTATGTAACTCAACCTTTTAAAATTGAATCCCTTAAATTCCAAAATACCCAAATTCATAAGACAAGATCACATCTTATACAATTAAGTTTTCAGGATAAAAGACCTAAAGTTCCAGACTGCTAAAATTCTTAAGGCAAGATCATGCCTTATCTAACTCAAGTTTAAGGTAACAGTTCTTTAATTCCGGAATGTTAAAATGACTAAGGTGACATCATGCCTTACAAAACTTAAAACTTTGGAATTAAATCCCTTACGTTTAATATTACTAAAATACATGTCTTTATAAATATTAAAAAACTGTTTTATTTTAAGGAATTAATTATTTTTAAATAAATAAACAAACAAATAAATAAAACATTAAAATTTTAAGATATAAAAAAGCAAATAACAAAACATTAACTTGCTTCTTTTGTTCTTCCAAGTTCTTCATATGTAACTTATCTCCAGTCATGCCTGTGTTCAGTAATCCACCAATAGGCATCTGATAGCACACGTCCATCAATCAAGCGAGCTCCATTAGCAACAACCAGTCACAACTCGCCAACAAACAAAAGAAGTCAACCAACTGGAGATGACAGTGAGCTAAGTCGGGCATGGGCCAAGTCGTACTTTTGTTACTTTTTTAATTTTTTGAAAATTTTAATTGAATTTTATTTAATTAAAATTTTTATTAATTTTAATTAAATTAAAATTTTTATTGAAGGAGGATAGGATTATAAGAAATGAAAAATATAATTAAAGTGATTAATTCATTTAATTAAAGTTATGAATTTCAATTGATTAATAAAATATTGAGATTTCATAATTCATGAATGTACAAAATGTACATTTATTGATCAAATGAATAAGATGAAATCAAATTCATTAATTAAGGAGGATATGATTATAGGAAATGAAAAATATTATAATTAAAGTGATTAATTTAATTAATTGAAGTTACGAATTTAACTGGTTAATAAAAATTGAGATTTATAATTAATGAATATATAAACATACATATTGATAAAATGAATACCAATTTCATTAATGAAGGAGGATATGATTATAGGAAATGAAAAATATTATAATTAAAGGAATCAATTCAATTAATTGAAGTTACGAATTTCACATGATTAATAAAAATTGAGATTTTATAATAAATGAAAATATGAAATGTATATATATTGATCAAATGAATAAAATGAAACTAAATTTATTAATGGAGGATATGTTTATATGAAATTAAAGAAAGAAATTATAATTAAAGTAATCAATTCAATTAATTAAAGTTAAAAGTTTTAATTGATTAATAAAAATTGAGATTTTATAATGAATGAATATATAAAACATACATATATTGATCAAATGAATAAGATCAAACTAATTTCATTAACGCAAGAGGATAACAAATGAAAGAAATGTATTATAATTAAAAGGATTAATTCAATTAATTGAAGTTATGAATTTTAATTGATTAATAAAAATTAAGAATTTATAATGAATGAATATATAAAACGCATATATATTGATAAAATGAATAAGATGAAACTAAATTCAGTAATGAAGGAGGATAGGATCATAGGAAATAGAAGAAAAAGATTATAATTAAAGTGATCAATTCAATTAATTGAAGTTAAAATTTCAATTGATTAATAAAATTTGAGATTTCATAATGAATGAATATATAAAATATACATATGTTGATAAAATGAATAAGATGAAACTAAATTAAAAAATGGAGGTTAAGATTATAGGAAATAAAAGAAAATATTATAATTAAAGTAATCAATGCAATTAACTGAAGTTATAAATTTAAAATGATTGATAAAAACTAAGATTTTATAATGAATAAATATATAAAAATACATATATTAATAAAGTGAATAAGATGAAATTAAATTCATTAATAAAGGAGGATAGGATTGTAGGAAATGAAAGAAAAATTATAATTAAAGTGATGAATTCAATTAATTAAAGTTAATAATTTCTTATGATTAATAAAAATTGAGATTTTATAATGAAAGAATATATAAAACATACATATATTAATCAAATGAATAAAATGAAATTAAATTTATTAATGAAGGAGGATAAAATTATAGAAAATGAAAGAAAAAGAAAGTAACTAATTCAATTAGTTGAAGTTACAAATAAAATTCATAAATTAACGACATAATTTACAAAAATGATTAACTTAAAATTATAAATTAACCAAAAATTTGTAATGATATAATTTAGAAAAAAATAAGATAAAATCATGATATAATGTTATGGACCAGCAATTTAGACTCTAGAATTGTGAGAGACTGAGAGTGGACTATGAAGACTAGAGATTGGAGTTTCTAGTCTTCACATATGTCTGTGATGGTGTAAATATGCAAAACTCGCTGTGACTTGTACGGTCACACACAAGCACATGTAAGAAGCAGAAACATCTTGTCGATGACAACAATTCTAAAAGTTCTAGTATTTCCTAAATTCAATCTTCAATCAAAATTAGAATACAAGATAGGTACTTTACCTTTTTGGGAGGGTGACACAGAAGTCAAAAAACAAAACTACGGGCTATTGGAGGGGTGGCAAGGAGGAGTGGCTGTGGCTAGAAGACTAAGGAGTGGCAAGTGGCGTTTGGCGCGATGAAGGGGGGAGTAATAGCGAGGGTTGACAGTGATGGTGAGAGAGAAAGAGAGAGAGAAGTGTGGTGGGGAGGGGAAGAAAAGAAATTAGCGATAAACCTAATGTAAAACACCATTTTACACTAGCTGTAGAGCAACGCCGTTTTATTTTATGAGAAACAGAAGCATACAATGGCGTTGATTTGCATGGCTGAAAACTAGTGAGTAGCACCCACCCGAGTTTAGCGCAGCCACATGTTCCATTACACTCAACCAACGATCAAGCATCACGTAGCCATCTTCTACACCAGTCCAGCTTCTCCACCTAACATGTTTCCAATAGCTACAGAAAAATTATGCCACACCAAGCAAAAACTCTTTCGTCAGGCAACCAAACAGTCCAAGAGCATCTATGTAAAGTTTTTTTTATTCATTGCCAATTTTTCATTTTCTATTTTGGTTTTGAATTTTAATACTTAAATTTTAGTTATTAATTAATTGCTCTAGTTATTATTAGGATTAGTTTTTATTATTTACATTTGTCATAGCTAAAGGATAAATAAAAGGCACTCATAGAACAACGACAAGAGCTAACTCTACGATGAATCTAATTGATAAAAACTAACTCGAGACTATACTTACCATTAGTACCAATCCAAAGTGTGTTTGGATAATCAAAGAATGAGATTGATTAAAAAATTAAAGAGATAATTACGTGATGTGTTACATAACACCCTTATATACCTACACCGTAATGCATTTTGTTTCAAATACTCACAACTCATGGGAGTATTCTAATCTCTAATTTATTTTATGTTGATTAATTTTGTGGAAGGTGGGCATCTTATGAATATATTAAGGACAATGTATGGTTTAGGTATAGAGAAGAGTAAGTGGAGAGTGAGAGCATATACTAGATGAAATATGTGATTTGCGCTTGGACTCATGAACACTATGATTCATATGTTTTATTCAGCATGGCAACCTAAAAATTTTTATTGTTGTCTAGAAATAGTCCTTAAGTTATGATATTTTTTTTTAGTTTTAATATATAAGAGAGATGAGCATGATTAGTGCTTTTCATTAAATTACTTAAAGTATCTCATCAGTTTTATTGAATAAAAATATGCAAGACTTAATGCATTTTGATACCCATATAAGCCTTTTAGCCTAAGAGCAATTTATCACATTTATGCTCATATATATTTCTTTCTAGTTTGTATCATTAAACATGACTTATTTATGTTAGAACTTGCTTTAGAATACATTTTGAGACTATATTTTCTTGAATTTATACGTGGGGATGATAAGGGCATTTACATTATAAGTCTACCCTAATTTTTACCACTAAAGAACCAATTTGAGCATTGACCTTTTTTTTTCTTGAATACTAACCCTGTTACAAGCCACTTTTATCCTTCTTTAATTTGTTGAAGTCCATAATAATTTTGAGCTCTTAAATTGAATGAATTGTATAAAGCTTATTTGAGTTGAATTTTGACTATTTCTATGAAAACTAAGTTTATTCAAGTTTTATTATTTTGATTTTTCATTTTTTATAGAATGGGGGAGAAGTATAGTTAAAAAAAGAGGAAAAAAAAGAAATCTCCTCTTTAATGTTCTTGTTAAAAAGAAAAGAAAGAAAAAAATGACAAGTTGATTGAAAACTACGATATTTTGAATCAAGTGAATTTTAGGATTGATTTGGGTAAAAAATTATGCAGATAAGTTATATGATTTCCTTTAATTTTTAGCCTAAGAAATTCTTTCTATCATACCTTTACCTGTGTCACGTTATAACCCTTATCAAGTCCCTTTTGATTTATGCATTAAATTCAATTTTATTAGTAGTAGAGATATGATTCATGAACAAACTTATGGAAATAACTCGCTATACATTGATTTGAAAGCTTAATGAAATTTGAAAGTGTCTAGAGTGAAATCCATTAGAAGGTGTCAAGTCTTGTTTCATTTTATTATGATGAAATTAATGAAATGCTATATTTTCATTCTAAATGTTTGTCATATGAGTGTTTGTTCTCTCAATTTCTATTATATCTTAAAATTTTAATGTGTATTAGCTTTGGGATTTTTTTGATAATATTGTACAAGATGAGAGGTTGTTATGAGAATGAATGTATGTTTAAGGAAATTAATGTGGTGTGGGAGAATTTGATAAGTTGTAATTTGATCATATTGGATTTATTAGTTTGGTTTTAAATTGAATTTGGTGCTTAATTGGTAAAATTATTATTATTATTTGTTTTGTGAGGTAACAAGTACAGATTGAATCAAATTTGGCTTAATACACCAAATTGGATCACTGTTTGTTAAAGCCATGAATTTTGGAAAAAGATGACATATTATTGCAGTGGATAAGGTGAGATTATGCCTAAGCCAAATTCTCTCCAAGAGTTTCAATTTAAGTAAGAGACTTATTCCTAGCCTTATTATGTGGGGATTTTGGTTTGTATAAAAGATATCTCTAGAATATTAAAAGAAGTTGAGCTTTTGGGTAGGAAAAGAAGAAGAAAACATTACATACATTCTCTTCAATTTTCCTTTTTGTCTTTCTTTTATTTACTTTTCTTTCTTCTATTTTGTGGTGGAACAAAAGCCATGAGTGTCTAAATCTACTTTTTTTAATTCAAGGGAATTCAAAACTCTAGTTATAACTTTGTAAGATTTTATCCTAAACCTTAATTAAGTATTTCATCATTTGTGTTCTTTTATTTTATGAGCAATCAATATTGATCGATTTGACAAATTAATTCGATATTGACTACTCTATAGCTATCTACGAATTTAGTGATTTGTGATTAGGGTTAATTACAAAAAAAGTCCAAACATTCGTCAATTTTTCAATTATAACCCAAACTTTCAATTTTTTTTAATTTTAGCCCAAACTTCAAAAAGTGACAATAAAATGTTCAAACTTTCAATATTTTTTCAATTCTAACCCAAGGTTATTTGTTGTTCTCTCGATCTCTCAATCATTTGTTTTTTGTTTGTTCTTTTAATGCTCCAAGCTCTTTATTTTTAGTTCGTTCTTCTGTTGTCCATAGTTTGAGGGCATCGAGGGTTTATAATATGAAAATCGAAGGGTGAAGGTGTCGAGAGAACAAACTGAATATGAAAGGAAAAATTAAAATCAAAGCGTAAGGTCGTCAAGACTGAGTAATTTGATTTAAGTCATTTTTAAACAACAAAGTCCTTTTAATTATGTGATTAAATAACATCGTTTCATTAATCTTTATTTTTTATTTTAATTTTGACTAACGTGTATTAATAGTTAAGGTTTCTGAAACACATGACAAGTCACGCAAGCAAATTTAACAAAAACACTAACATTGGGCTAGAATTGAAAAAAATTAAAAATTTGAGCATTTTATTAATATTTTTTAAGTTCAGATATTTTACTTATGAGAAATAATAAAATTAAATTAAATAGTTATAGCTATCTTAATTATTTAATTTAGAGTTTAATTTTTTTCATTAAGCTTTTTTGTATCATTTAATTGATATGAAATGTTATTATGCTCAATCAATTTATGGTAAGTTTTGGTTTAAATTATTGAGTTAAACAAATTTATTTAGAAAAAATTGAGACTTATTATAGCTATCGTAATAGGTTTTAGACTAACTATTTGAACTATGAAAATTATTCTTTTTATACCAGTGATCAAAGTTACTATTGGATGAGATCTTCCCTTGAATCAGAGATAAGCAAGTTTGAATTTTTCATTTTTATATTTAGTTTATTCTTTTTATTCCTTATTAATTTTATTTCATTATTCAATTAATCTTAAACCCCTACTTTGTTTATTGAAATCAAGAAACTAGTTTTTAGTTCTCTTGAGATTCGACCCAACTCCATAACTACTATAAGAGTTTAATGAATTAGAATTAATTTTGAAGGCTTCAACAACTCGTTTAGCTAATGGGATATGAAGAGAAGAGGCAAAGTGACGTAGTTCTGAAGTTAAAATGGCTCTTTATGACTTAAACAAACTTCAAGAGCTTGGTACAGCCATATAGATCTCTATTTTCAAGAAAATGATTTCCCAAAGTGCTCTCTTAAGTATGCTTTCTACTCCAAGCATGAGAAGGAAGAATATCACTCTTATGCTTGTATATGGATGATTTATCTTCACCAGAAATAATTTAGAGATATTTGAAGAATTCAAGAAGACAATGACTAAGGAATTTGAAATGACTAACCTTGGCCTTATAAGCTACTATCTTGTTATTAAAGTAAAGCACATGGATGAAGGAATTTTCATTTCACAAGAAAGACATGCCACAGAAACGTTCAAGGAATTCAATACGAAGAATTGTAAGCTAATCACTACCCTTGTAAAATGTAGATCAAAATTGTCTAAGAAAAATGAAAGAGAAATGGTGAATTCAACACTCTATAAAAGTATGGTTGGAAATTTAAGGTATCTCACCTTCACAAGGCTAGATATTCTCTTTGATGTTGGACTTATAAGTTGTCTCATGCAAACTCCAAGAATAACTCATTTGAAAGCTGCCAAGAGAATCCTATGCTATATAAAGGGCACTCTAAATTGTGGGTCCTCTATGCTCACATCAATAAGTTTAAGCTAATGAAATAGTGATTGGGTTGGAAACATCAATGATCGCCAGAGTACTAGCGAGCTTTTATTTTTTTTTTGGGAAAATTCAACTTTCACATAAAGTTCAAAGAAGCAACCAATTATCACACTATCTACTTCTAAAGCTGAATATGTTGTAGCCATTTCATAATTTTGTCATACACTATAGCTAAGGAGTTTTATGAAGGAGCCCAACAATTATAAAACAAGCAAAAAAGATCTATATTGACAACAAATTTGCAGTAACTTTGGCAAAGAATCTTACCTCTCATGAAAGAAGAAAGCATATAGTTATACATTATCATTATATAATCAAATTCATTGCAAAGAAGGAGGTCTAGTTGAAGTTTGCAAGATCTGAAGATCAAATTATCAATATCCTTACCTAGCCACTTAAGCAAAGAGACTTTGAAAGAATAAGAACCATGTTTGGAGTCATAAAAAATTAAGTTTAAAGGGAATGGTAGAAAAATAAACTTAAATTTTAGGCCCCAAATTGTTAAGCCTTAATCCATTATCTTTGTAGATTATGATCTACATTTTGGTCCATTATGTAGAGTCTACTATCTAGTATTATCTAACAGTTAGAAGTTAGGTGAATGTTGTATGAAATAATGGAAGTTGGACAAAGTATTAAATATAAGTAGATAGGAGTTAATGTCCAAAAAAAAGTAGATAGGAGTTGAATTTAAAACTCTTCCATATCTCTTATCAAAAGGGGATAGGTTTCACATTGTAAATAAAGCCAAAAAATAAAAGGAGTTTATAATAGAAAGCTTCAGTTCTTTTAAGTCCACTTCCACTTCACTTTCCTAAATTTCTTTTCAATATTCTGGTTTATATATATATATATATATAGGTTAATTATAAAAAAAGTCAAAACTTTCTTCAATTTTTCAAT
>JANITW010136824.1:0-13001 GCA_027564335.1 Erythroxylum williamsii | reverse complement strand
TTGTAAAAAATCCCTGGGGAGGAGGAGAGTCATTGAACTTGCCTCATCAAACTAAAAGATATATTGAGAGCCTAGCGATAGGTGGAGAATCAAGGTTTTTATTTCCAATTGGGCAAAGAGTACCCTGTCATCCAGATTTTTTAGATTTGGGCAAAGAAGAGGGGGAGCTGCCCCATCTAGTTCTTATTTTGATTTCTTTCTCTTCTAGCATGTTTAAAATGGATTGTTTGGTTGCTGGGGATGTTAATGATATTATGAGTGGCTAAAACATTTTTTAGGGTTTGTTGTTTGAAATATTTATGAACCTTCGGTTATTGATTCAATAATATAAATGTTTATGTTATTTATTGAGCTTAAACCCTGCAACAAATTGAAAGAGTGAGCTTGGTAATTTGTGTTAAATGTACAATGAGAGTTGGCGTTTAATACACTTATAAATAACAAGGTATTGATTTATTAGGAAGAGATTTCAATAGATTGATATACTGCTTATAGGATAGCTTTATATCTAGTTGAATGTTTAGGAAAGGCTTTGCATATCGAGAGATCCCATAGTTAATCATAATTTATTTAACTAGTGACATTTAGTTGCACCTTGAGATAGGGTAGCTAAAATTTTAGGAAATCTTGGGCCAGGCATAAATTGAATCAATTAACCAAAGGGGAGCAAATAGGGATAATGACAAGTCCTAATTTTTAATCATGATTTTCTCCAAGTTTTAGTTTATGATTTTGGCTTTGGTTGCATTGTTTCCTTTTACCTTTAGTTTGTCTTTTTTCTACTTATCTATTTAAAGTTGTTTGAATAGGTTTCTTAAACAAAGAGCAACCTGAATTAAGTGGTGCCTAAGGACAATCCTTATGAGATGTGTCTAACATATGTTTTCTCTAAAGGTTAGCTAAAGTCCTCCAAAAATTAGGGTTTTCACTCTTAAATTTGTTTTACCTCACTAAGGACATAGTCTATGGCGTGGTTACGGCCCAAATCATGGGCATCATTATTTCCTTTAGGTGATGAACACGTCTAGTATGATTATGTCACTAAGATGTGGTTCTTTCTCTTTCTTGAAAATTAAAACATGGCCTTTAGCATAACCATGTCTTTTAATAATTGATATTTTTATTTCTCCTTTGAGTTGCACATAGTTTCTTATATGTTATGGCGTATGCTATGTCACTTGCTACACTTGATCCTTCTAGGACATAAGTTTACACTCGAGCATCGGCTAGATTGTTTTCTTCTAAGAATTATAAATCTATTCATGATATTTTTTATGGAATTTTCACCTATTCTTAGAAAGTCCCAAGGGCTAATTTTTACAATTACATGGAAAAGAAATATAAAACTAAATTGAAAAGGTAATTTAACCTTAAAATCAAGAAAAAAATATATGAGAAAAGTTTTTCATTTTTATGCACATCAAATATCCCATACTTAATATTTTGCTTATTCTCAAGAAAATCAATTTAATCACTCTTAACAAAAATAGTTACCAATTCCAACAAGGTGTTTAACAACTCAATATGATTAGTCAAGATAATACATCATTCATTAATTAGTAGCCATTTAAATACTTGCATTAAATCATAAGTTAATTCAATTTATCTCAATAATCCTTTAAACATTAACTTAATATCTAAAACTCAACCTAACTTTTAAAATAGACAAAAATGAGTAAGAATTTTTTAGACAATTTAATAACCTAAATTAATAGAAAAATAAAACGCTAACATAATTGTTTGAAAAGCAACCCAATTTTTTGACATAAGGACAAACTTTAATATGATTGCTTATAGTTAATTAGGTCTTTGCTTTAAATGGATACTAGTAGCACTTTAACTTCAACATTTTGACTTAGGTAAAAGGCATCGGAGTAAATTTATTTTTGCTCTCTTATACACAAATATTTTTGTTTTATTTTATTGTATATTTTTAGTAGGATGTTAGAATTCTTAAAAAGGATCCAATTTAATTAAAAAATGCCTAAATTTTACAAAAATTATCATAAGATAAGTTAAGTATCTATTATCATGATTATTTTAACAAATCTGAACTAAATTAATTATTAATGCTTATTAATATTTGCTTAAAAATAATTGAATTAAAAAATGACCAAACTTAAAATATGTAATCTCAATCAGTCTTCTTCAATTGGAAAATATTTTCATAATTATTCCATTTTAAACTAATTGTAGTAAAATTGAAAAACACAGCATGGCTCATAAAGAATTGATTCTCTCCCCATACTTGAGTTAAACATTGACCATAATGTATGAAATATACACAATCAAAATAAAAATTAAGGAAGATAAACATAAAGGATGGAAAATAAAAAGGGATTATAAACTTCTCTATCCCTTGTTTATCATTTGCTATCTAAGGTATTTATGATTGACATCTAGAATTTATTTATACCATGTAAATATACACAACTAAATAAAGCAAAATAATAAAATGCAAAAGGAAACTTAATATTAAGTTAAACTAAAATTAATATGGAACATAAATAGAATGACGTAAGTATAACAAATATAGTTATCATAAAAGGAAAAACGTAATTTGTAAAAAGAATAAAACTTAAAGGTAAGAAAAGTAAATAAGAGCTCAGTTAGTAATAGGCCATTCCTCATTATAATTATCCTCCTCTAATGTTGTTAAAGATTATGGAGGCATCTTAAAGTATCCTATATACATAACATAAGCTGATAACCCTTGCTCCATTCTTCTTAATCACCTTCATTAGAAGCATTTTAAAGTATCCTACATACTTGAAGAAGGCAAATAAACCTTGCTCCATTCTTCTTAACCGCCTATATGCTTTATTTAAAACATATCTTTGACTATGCATCTTGGTCTTTATACAATGAATAGTCTTATCAATCCTCTCCAATATCATTTATTATGGTGAAGTCTTAACATCTCTAAGCCCTTTCGTTGCCTTTTCCTCATGAGGTGCATCATCTATTATTGACCTTCCTAACTAATTTTATAGGCCTCATCATTTCCAAGTCGAGAGCACCCACACGACACCTAATAGTTAGATTTGAAAGATAATAAAAAAAACTCCTAGGTTTTTTGCTAGTTTAGTAAGATAGAGCCTCCATGTATTGTATAATGTTATTTATTGACTACATACATATATTGCATAGTGCTATTTATTGTCTATGTACTCTAAATATACTATAAAATATTTACTTTGGTGATATAGTCTCCTCTCAATTATGCACCATAATCAAAACAAATCTCTATTAAACTCTCCTTTATCCCTAAAAGTGAATAAGTTATTACCCTATGTAGGTATCTAAAGAGGTAGGCAGTTTAGGTGCTTTCGGTTATTGATTGACCATAAACAAATTTGCTTATTGATATAGTTCTAAAAAATTTTCTAGGTTTTTACTTATAAATCTTGTTAGGGAACTTAATTGATGAGCTTTTAGTGTCCTTCATTTTCACCTATTTGGATATGTAAAACTTGCATCATAATAACAAACTCATTAAAAATAGAGATCATTTAATTCCCCTAACTTTAATGATATTTTATCTTATATTTAACATACCTAATCATGCCTAGCGGGGTTAAAATTTTTAAAGTGATTTCTTAATAGGCATTATTAGTCATATCAAAATCTAATTTCCACTACCCATTACCTACATAACTCCTTACATCATTTACCAAACCCACACTTTCTAAACCACTCTAATATATGCATTTGTTTTCTTCAAAAGCTATATGTTTCAAAGCACATTGTTCAAGATGGTCGTCATAGTAGCATGTAGGCGTATTTTGTTCATTATGAGGTGAACCTTTAAGTTTTATGGATGGTTGGGAACTCATGGTTATATGTGTGGGTAAAAAATTAAAACTATGTGAAGGATTGCTTAAGATTGTAAAAATTCCTAAAAGTTGAAATTTTAAGCCCTAAATTTCTAAAATATGGATTTAGAGAAGAAAAACCTTGTTGAATCTTGGTAAGAATATAGGGGAAATGTCAAAAAGCGTATAGGTTTTTCTAGGAAACCTGATTTAGATTGTGGACATTTAAAGAAATTGGGAGAGATTAAGAGAAAAGTGAATTAGGAGATGGAAGAGTGTGTTTGTTGGTACCCCATGGGTTTTAAAATTTTAGTGACATATTCTACAATAGAACTACAATGTAGATCATAAAGAATTCTAGATTTGGAAAACATTAGACAAGATTTAGGGCACAAGCTTGGCCTAGATCGTGAAGCCTTTTAAGAACTCTAAATCTAAAGCCATAAGCATAGTTGTGTTCCTAGGCCATGGATCATTTTGTTTTGTGTTTCCTCTAAGCATGAATAGAGGTATGGGAGTGTCTCTAAGTTGTAGATCTTTTTTTTTTCTTGTCAATTAAGCATAGTTGAGACTTTGGCATGTCCCATGTCATGGATCCTTTTGAAAAACTAACAAAAACAACATGGTTTACTGTATAAGTGTGTCCCAAGCCTTGTTTAAAATAATCCAACACACATTTATTTTTTTTTATCTTTCCATTAGTTTGTTTCTTGGATGCTTAACAAAATTTAAGCCTAACCCTAGATGTGGAAAATATCTCTTAAAGTTTTGAGTTGAAGATGATGAAGTCCCTATTATGTTTAGGGTGCTCCATAAGCAAAGGTGCTCAGTTTGCTAACTTTCATCATTGAAAATACTATCGCATGTACCAAAATATCATTTGGTATAATTCACCATAATCTATGTCTTGATTTGAAACATATAATAGATTGGAAACAAGCACCGCATTTGCTTGGTCCATCAACAAACAACAAAGAATAGATAGGAAATGGAGAAAATTAAAGGTACCTTGTTCATAAACTAATAATCATACATCATAACATGATACTAATAGATTATCATGTAACTCAACTATTTCAATAAAAGTACTTATTTAAACTTAATTGAATCAACAACTTTTTACATTTCTAATCCATCTTGTTTATAACAACAATAGCTTATGCATCTGTTATTCATTAATTGATTTAAATATTTAATAATTGAATTGAAAGAGATATAAATTGTTAGAGGCATGTCTACATCCAAATCTCAAAACTTTAAGTAAAGAGAAGCACATTTTATTCCCTGAAGAGAAATTGTTTGCATTGAAATAATATGTAGATAATATTAAAGTGCATTTACACATATTGGCTGAGATTAGACAAAAAAATTAACCAGAAATTGTTCAAAAGAGATGGAAAAAGTATCATCTTTTTAAATGTTAACAACTCTATTACCAACACATTTACTGCCAACATCTAGTGTTCGAAAATAAATCTACGCATAAGCGACAATAGCATACATGCAACACCTCAATAAGTATAAGGGATCACAACATACAATCATAAACAAACAAGTACTAACAAGAAGATTTAGGGGACCACACATATAAAAACATTAAAGCTAGACGATAATGAACTTACCATGATGAATTGTCAACTTTTTGTTCAAAAACTTGAAGAGCATGCAAGTTGCTTCTAACGTTATAAATGATGTGTGGTAGAATAATAAAAAATTAGGAATTAGGGAAGTTCTAAATCATACGAAGAATATTTAGGTGGAATTGAAATTGATCAGAATCAAATCGTTTAAACAAGAACAAAATTTCAGATTAGGGATTCAGGAAGAATGATGCATATTAGACTGAAGCTTCAAGACAACGTGTGCTAGGTCAAAACGCACAACATCTCATGCCTAGGTTTAAATGAAAGCAAGTTCATCAAAATGTACCGTTTAATAGAAATAGGACATCAAATCGCACCATTTAACCCTCGTAGTACCCACTTTTAATTTTTTTTTTTGGTAGGATAAAAGTGAGCAACGCTCATAAAAGCAAAAAGCTACCTAACATAAGAGACTCCTATCAAATCATGATCAGTCCATTGACCAACACTCGGGGGAACTTGTCCCAAAGCATGAAAACCAGGAGGAAAATCAAAAGAAAGGTAAGAGAGGGAGTCAGCAGCAAAGTTCCCTTCTCTATAAATGTGAGTGAGCTTTACATTATTGAAGCACTTCAGTAGGTCTAGGATTCTGTCAACAAGAGACAAACAACCTGAATTTGCTTAGACGCCACCAATCAACATCTTGACAGAAACCTTATTATCACTTTCTACAAGAACATCCAAATAGGCAAGATTATAGGTGAGTTGGATACCATAATAAAGGGCCCACAACTCAGCACGAAGAATAGAGCAATGACTCGTCTTGAAAACAAACTCATGTTTCCAGCGACCATTATGATCATGAATTAAACCTCCACCTGTAGCAATCCCTATGGAGGCAGCCAAAGAAGCATCAGTGTTGAGCTTCATAAAAGGGGAATGTGGACATTTCCAAAAAATTAACCTTGAAAACGAAGGACTATTATTCTCCAAAGGTAACTTGTTGAAAGTATCCTGAAACAATTTAGCTTCAGAAATAGTACGTTGCAAGAGATTAAAAATGGAAGAAACACCAGAATTAAACACTCTATCATTCCTTCGTTTCGAAAGGTTCCAGCAACCTAAGCCAAAAATAGTAGGCCAACTGAGATGATCATGAGAGAGATGGGAGCTTTTCAGATTCAATAACAACCAATCTTCCAAATTAACATTCCAAAAGGAGCTCAAATTATTAAAATCAGTAAAAAGATGCCAGAATTGAATAACAACATGACAATCATGGAGAATGTGTAGAAGGGTTTCAGGCTCATCGTTGCAAATATCACAAATTCCAGAGTCACTTAAGTGTCTTTGTTTTCTTTCATCATTAATTAAGACTCCATTGTTAAGGGCTAGCCAAAAAAATATTCTGATTTTTTGAGGACCTTGCCACTTCCAAATCAGATTCCAAGGAAAGTTATGAGAAGGAATGTAATTCCCATAAAGAAAATCATACACAGAACGCAAAGTAAATACTCTGGAAGAAGACAGACCTCAAAGAAGGGAATCCTTACCACAAGTATCAGAGGGCACAAATGTAGCAGCAATATAAGAGCAAACTGAAGCGGGGAACAATTGAGAAAAATACTCCCATCTCCAATCTCCATGATTAGTAGTAAAAAAAGAGACAGTTTTATTAATCTTATTATCTAGAATAGGCCCACTAGCGAAATGCAGCAAAGGCTTTGAGACACCCGGCAACCATCTATGTTTTCAAAATTTGACCATACTCCCATCACCTAATGCCCAGAAGGCGTTAGAAACCACATCATCCCAATTTGCAATGACCAAATGCCATAGAGGAGTACAAGAAGCAAGAACAACAATATTATGTGGGATATCAATGCTGAATTTGTATTTGGAATGAAGCACTTTAGTCCATAGACTATTAGAATCTGTCAAGATATGCCATCCAACTTTCATAGTATATGCTGAATTCACTAAATGAAGATTCCTCAAACCCAAACCTCCAGATCCTTTAGAATGTTGCACTTTACCCCATGCAATAAGATACAGACTCCTTTTGTCATCTTCCTTTGTCCATATGAAACTCCTATTAATTTTTTCCATCTCATCACAAATAGTAACATGGATCTTAGAAGTTTGCATGGCAAAGGATGACATTGAAAGCAAGGATGAATTCGCCAAAGTAACACGACCTGTAAGAGAAAGACGACTAGAATTCCAACTCAAAATTTTTGCCTTCATTTTATCAAGAATATACCCATAGCTCTTCTTAGTGACCCGAGAATGGAGGAGAGGGACTCCTAGGTATTTTCCCAAGTCATCAGTGTCATGAAACTCCAGAGTAGCCCTTAAGGATCGTCCTATAGATGCAGGAATATTTTTTGAAAAGAAGACCCGAGTTTTCTAAGAGTTGACTCGTTGACCTGAAAAAGCACAGAAGTCTTGGAGGACCCCTTTAACAATCTCAACTTGAGAATCATCAGCTTTAGCAAAAAGGATAAGGTCATTCTCAAAGAAAAGATAAGTAAGTAAAGGACCATCTCTGCTAAGCTTGATAAGTTTCCAAGTCCCTTCATCAACAGCTTTACAAATGCCATGGGATAGTCTTTCCAGGCACAACACAAAGAGGTAAGGAGACAGAGGACACCCTTGGCATAGGCCTCGAGTCGGCAGAATGTGATCTGTGATGCTACCATTTTATAAAAGTTGCATAGAGCTACCAGACACACACTTCATGATAGTATTAATGAAGGCCTAAGGTATTCCTACCTCATGAAGGGTATTAAGTAAAAACTCCCATCGAATCCTATCATACGCCTTTTCAAGATCAACTTTTATTACCATACAACCCTTTTCGTACTCATGTTTCTCATGGAGTGAATAACTTCCTGAGCAACCACAATATTATCAGTAATGTGTCTTCCTGGAACAAAGCTAGTTTGAGCGGGCCTAATCACCTGAGGCATGATCATCTTGATTTTATGAGCAATGGTTTTAGTGATTATTTTATACATTACTGGGTAGAGAGCAATTGGCCGGAACTGATCAATTTGCTTAGGGACCTCCACTTTAGGAATAAGACATAACAAGGTCTTATTAATCAATATCTCCTCCGGAAAGAATGTTTTTGACTTCATTGCACACATCCCTACCTATAATATGCCATTGGGATTGATAAAAACCTACTTGATACCCATCAATACCTAGTGCTTTCCAAGGCTTCATATCGAAAAGATCTCTTCTGATATCATCATCACCAATAGGTTTGTTAAGAAGTTCCACAGTATTATGGTCGCAAACAGGGAAACTCCCTCTGATAGGATAAGTTAGCTGGAGGGCTATATCATCTCTGTACAACCTACTAAAGAACTGCAAAGTAATATGCTGAAGAGCCTCCTAGTCACTTACCCAATTTCCCTCCTCATCCCAGTGCACGTTCCACATTAGCAATCCTGTTTAACAACTTGTTCTTGATTTTGAAAATATTCCTAAAACACTTCAGAATTCCAGACTTTCAGTTTATCGATCAATTTTGAGAGAGAGTAAGACAACCGAGAATGGGGCTCCCAACTATTCTTCACAAATTCACTAAAATCAGTATGAGTTAACCAAGCTGCAATAAACCAGAAAGGTCTGTTTGCCAAAGCAGGAGAAAAACTACAAGTCTGCAAAAGTAAGAGACAATGATCAGAGTGTATCCGAGGGAGATGGGTCACAGTAGCTTCCGGAAATGCCAACCTCCAGTGAGAGTTACAAATACCTCTATCCAGTCTCTCCCAAATACAACCTCTTCGCCAAGTGTAATCAGAACCTTTGTACCCCAAATCAATCATATTAGTGTCTTGAAACCAATTAGAGAACTGCCGACATACCCCGGTTCAATTAGGAGATCCCCCTTTCTTCTCATGAGAATAAAGAATGGCATTGAAATCACTAATCATAACCCATGGGAAGGAAATAGCAGTATTGAGCTGATGAAGATGCTCCTATAATTCAGCACGACAACATGGAGTAGGGTGCCCATAAACAGCAGACAGGAAAAGCAGAAATTTATTATTCTGAGAGACCGAGAAGTGAACAAGTTGTTGATTACTGAGCATCATCTCAATTTCATAAAAATCATCCCAAAGAATCCAGATGCCCCTGAAAAGCCCGTTGCTTCAACCCGATGAGAAAAAGGGAGACCAATTCTGCTAATACATCTATCAGCTTTAAGACTACTGATTCTCGGCTCAAAGATAATAACAACTTGAATATTATGTTTCTTGATGAAACACTTCAGAGTTCTCACAAATTGGGACTTACCCGCCCTTTGACAATTCCAAGAGAAAATAGTCATTAAAAGGAAGAGAAGGCAGAAAGGATACCTCATTAATCCCGCAAATAAGGATCAACATCATCATTCTCACAAGGCATAAATTCCTCAATATCCTCATCTAAAGACAAGTTATTGGGAGCTCAAGTGCCAGTATCTGTTTCCAAAATGGGAACATCCATAATCATAGAATCATCCGAAGGTTTTCCTAGAAGCTGCTCACCCAAATGATCATCAGCACGAGCAATGCCTAAATCGGCAGATAAAGAAACAACTTCCTTGGGAATGCCGGTCTTGGATCCCATAGGTCTAGATGACATAGAGTCAGCCTTTCCCATAACAGAATGATTTGCCTTGTTCAAAGTAGAAGGGAGGTTAACAATGTCTTATTCCAAGGCATGCTGATTTTTAAAATCAAAGAAATCACCTAAAGTGGTTTTAGTAATTCTCTCTTTAGTGGATGGTCCGACATTTTCTTTGTTATAGGAATGAGATGGGTCCCTATTACTTCCATACTTACGGCCCAAACTTCTTCCTCTGTTATATGAACCGCTTTGCCCACGTGCGAGAGTAAAATTTCCTTCTCGTGAAGAATCATATGCCGGAACAGTGTTGCTAGGAATACCTTGAACAGGTTCCTCAATTCCACCTAGAATCTCGACATCCTTTTCAGCTAAAACTGAATATCCAGAACCTTGTTTTTCATCTAGATTCTTTAACCCATGAGTTTCGCCCTGGTGACTCGGTTTCCTCTTCCGCTTCTCAACCACCATCCACGGACTGAAATCATCTTTCCCCACCTTTGAGGTTGTCCCCGAAGAAGTATTCTCGTTATTTGGCAATGCCTTAAAGGAGCAATAAGTATCAAAATGACCATACCAACCAGATGAGAAACAAACTTCAGGAAGATTTTCATATTTAACTAGTTGAACTTCACTAACAATCTCAAACTTCGAGACAAGAGGTTCCATAAGATCAACTAAGACGGCCACCCTTGCGAACGTTGCTTTTTCAAAATCATTAGTATTGAAGTCAATTTTCAGGATAGGACCCACCACGGCTGAAATGGCTTTGATCACATCTTCAGGAAAATACTGCCAAGGGAGTTCTGGAAGACGAATCCAGACTATAGTCTTGCCTATATAAGGGTTCGTCACTCTAAAATTAAGAGTCCAAGGCTGGACAAGTAAATACCTACCCATAATAACCCAGGGACCTCTTAAAAGAGCATGATTGTAATCCACCTCGTTATTGAACTGGATCAGAAAAAAGCCCCGACCAACATCAAGAATTTTAGCCTCACCTAAGTTTTAAATTGCACCAAGCCTAGAACAGAGCAACTTGTAACCAATGTCCCTCCCAAGAAGACAAACAATCATAGCATTATCTAGATTTTTATTAATCTTGTTGGTGAGTATCACGGAGAGAGTAAATTTAGGTATATTACCCGTTTTATCAATTAGAACATCTCCCTCCCCTACCGTAATCTTCTTAGCTGCCATAATATCTTCCATGGTCGATTCTAACACAGCACCAGCCATCAAACAATCCCTGTATCCAGGAGAGGCAACACCTGGGTCTCGGTGTTTAACCTCCTTGGTGGCTCTATCTTCTTCCATAACCTGCGAATCGGGATTCCCTAGAGGATTTGTCATAGATTTTTTTTTTAAAAAAGAAGGAGCCTAACTAGATATCCAAGCAATACACGATCAGCCAAAATAGAGGAGCAAAAAACAGAGCCAACTACGGGGTGCAAAGAAGGAGGCGAAAATGAAGGTTGAGTAGACGCCAACACCGGTTAGATAGCTCTTAACACAACGAGGAAAAAGCTCCAGCGAAGACGATCTGGACACCTCGCAAATCTCAGATGGACTGCAAAGAAACTGATGCCATTGGATCCCCCAGATCTTATCACGACAGCGTAATGATTAGGAAGCTAACATTGATTCTTCACAGCAGAGGGCGAGAACGTTCGAGGACCTTGGTTCTTTCGACACCCGAGTCGTGATCGGAGAGATCAAAACCGAGACGATTTGCAAACTTTATTCTATAATTTCCACTCTCCTCTCGTCTTTGTTATTTCATAAGGTACAAAAGCGACTTTATCATTTCTATTTATTTTTAAAAATCAAGTCATCAATGTAGGTCCCACTTTAATAAAATTAAAAAAAATCACGTCAAAAAAGAAAATTTTCATGTGACATTTAATTGACGGTTGCCTAATACTTATAATTTTTCCATCCAATAATAGGATATTTTTTACATTCTCCAAACATTATGGTTTATTTTGAACGCGTCAAAATGACAATTTGAATTTCAGTGCAAACGTTCGAGATTAAATTGCTCTTTTGGCCTTCTTTGAGTTGATAGTGCATCCTTTTTATGTCTGACTTCGGGTGCCCTGTGCCATACTGAATGAATGGAATGATTTGGGGTTAAATATAGGTGCAGAATTGAGCTCTGATTCCACTTTACAGATGAAAAATGAATAAGAAGAAGCAATCGGAGAAGCGAGTGAGAGAGAGTTAGATTCCTTGAAATATTTGTATTATATATTAGGACAACCCGACGGCAGTATATAGCTGAATGACCGTTACATAATTTCCAGTGACAGCATAAACAGCGTAACATTCTACAATCGTCTTACATGTGTTATTTACTTGAACAATACAGTAGCATCGCTGGTATTGCTTAAACACCATCACAGTCCCTTCAAATGTCGCTTAATCCTTGACAACAACATTAGCTTAACACCAGGAGACAATGCTTGCCCGTCGAGACATGATGATACTCACCGTTGAAGTTCCTACCGAGTAGTTAGAAACAAATTAGCTTGAGCTCGAAAGTCAGTACGTGAAAATGATAAGCCCAAGCAGCCACGCTCAATCTTCCATCTTATTCCTTTTGGACATCTCAACATCTCGAATGGATTTGAATTTATTGTCTTAATAGAGTCGTTAAACGACAACGATTTGATCTATACGTACCAATATCGCATTGACATATATTCAAAATCATTAGCAACTGCATTACACGTTTATTTGGTGATACTGGATAATAAAAATATGTAAACATATTAGTCATTTGCTTTGATTTTGATACATACATTTCACCTCCATGATCACAGGACAACTTTTTTTTTCATATAATCACCAGGGAAATTTCTTAACACCTCAGAATAATTTGGATTCTGTAATACCAGAGATATATTAACCAAGGAAATGATAAGTTAAATAACAGATCTGAAACTTCCAGTGACAGTACAACCCAAAAAGGAAATAC
>JANITW010136668.1:0-13026 GCA_027564335.1 Erythroxylum williamsii | reverse complement strand
CTTTGTCTTTTCATCCTTATGTTTGATTATAAAAGCTCTAATTGATGATCATTTTTGCCTTAAAGCTCTTATGTGTTCAATAAATTTTAAGTTATTAATTGATTCTAGCAAGGAAAAGTTGAAGATATTCTTTATTCCTAAAAAAGAGATTTTAGAATCAAATTTCTATTGGAAACTCTCTATAACTTTGTTAACAAATCTAAGGTAACATATCTATTCTCCCAATAGCCTAATCCATTTATTACCTTCATAAGATTTTCTATGTATTCCTTGATGTTTTCGATATCATTTATCATAACAATATAAATTCTCTCTGAAGGATGAGAACCTTAATGTTTTTGGTTATATTGCTGCCTTGAAACTCCTTTTTCTTGTCTTAACCCTCTTTCTTAGTATTGTAAGTTATGATTGTTTAAAAAAATTTGTAAAAATTATATACATATATAGTTGAAAGCGTCTTTTAATTCTCTTTACTATGTATTTTGATTTAGTTTGCAATTAGATTATCAAAATTTTGTGTTATTTGCCTCTCAACTTCTACCATATCATATATATGAAAGGCTCAAAGATAAAATCTATTTTTATTATCCAAACAGGGTAATTTTTATCACCAAAAATAAAGGTATTGGAGGAAAAAAACTATTAGAAGTCATCCTTAACTTTTAGTGTTTATCTCGTTTCAAATAAACGTAAAGCTTAACTATTTTCACTATTTAAAAGCACAAACCATTAGATTAATAAAATTTTAAGGGATAACAAATTCAAAAATCTCAAAATTTTAAGATATTTCAATTCAAGGTTCAATCTTATAAAATTTTAAATTTAGTTCTAAAAATTTTAGAAAATTTGGACCATTCAATTCAAAATATTTTCTACATTAATATTTTGATATTGCAGCTACAAAAGTATGTGAATTTGAACACCTAAACATGCTACTGACTCTTATTTGAGGTTTAATAGTTATGCCTTTTATCTAATTATCTAATAACTCTAACAAGTCATTTATCCTAAAAAAAATTTATTATCTTAAATGTATATTTTTGCAAAAATACAATCTACAAACCATAAAAATTGTTTATTAATAACCAAATTTTAGCTCCATACAAGACATCTTGGATGACCATATAAGTACTTCCATTAAAGCTCCCATTACTGTCTCCATGGTTTCCATTACTATTACTAACATCACCAATAATAGATTAATGATGGTTTTCTTTTTTATTATACATATCTTTCTCTTTTATTGTTTTGCGTTATTTTTCTTCTTCATCCTTTTCATTCCCCACTATGTCGACAAACATATTATTCAACATTAATAGTTATTGCATTATTGTCATGGATGCAAGACCTTTAAAGGTTGGACCTCTCTTCTCATTTGTGGGGGTGGTAGGATTATTTTTAAAAAAAGATAGAAAAAGATAAACACTTATGAATTTGGCGGAGTAAGATATATGAGGGTTTCGATCAGTTTGTATTGAAATTGTTTGTTCTTATTAGAATTAGTTTGTTTTTATTGGCTTGATTTCCTCTTTTATCATTGAAGATTTGTTATCTTCTATAGAAATTGGTATAATCTCATTCCACAAGAATAAAGAGATGACAAAATGGGGATAGAGTCGTTGATGAAGACAATAAAAAATTTAGAGATAAATAACTTATTAGAATTACCACTAAATTGAAAAGAGATGTGCAATTGTTGAACTTTGAATTAGAGTCATGTAGCTTATTTAAGCGTCAATTTTTGTATGCTTCGTTTATCACATTAGTTAAATAATAATGAAGAGAACAATTTGAATTGAATGCTTTGACTTTTTAAAGATTAAAATCAAATTGAAAAATTTAAAAGGTTGAATACTAAATTGAAAAAATATTTTAAAAATTTTGTACTTATAAATTCATTATCTCAAATTTTAATACCACATCACAAAGAATAAATAAATATGAGATACAAATATGAAGTTTGCAAAAGCTCTATTTTGAAGCTTTATTGCTTACTTAAATATATAAAGATATTCAATTATACTTAATTGTTATTTCTTTAGCTATTTAGAACACCTTTGTTATGTTTTGAAGTTATATTTATAGATAAAACAAAATAAACTAACTAATTTTATCTAGGAAACATATCAACCCTAAGAGAGGTAAAGATATTGCATGCAATTATACATTTTCAAAGTATTAAGGGTATATTATGAAATAGTTAAAAAGAATTCTAAAAGGTTTTTCATATGGTAACAAGTAATACAGACTTATTGAAATAAATGACAGGTGATAGGCAACACTTTAAAAGATACAATATGACAACGTTAAGTTTCTTTTAGTTCTTACCTTTTAGGAGAGGAATCGTTTAAATACCAATTCTTGTTTTCTCTATATAAAAAAGATATCAAACTACTTATTTAACCAAAATTAATTATTTTTTCTCTTAACTGATTTAAAAATCTTTTTTAAATGCCACAAACCAATTCTTAGTTGGAATTGCTTATCTTTAAAAGAAATTTGTTAGGTTAAAATTTGGGACTTTAAAATCTCTGCATTTGACAACTTAAGATGTTCATATCCATTTTTAATTCTTGCTACAAATGTTCGAGATATGATGTCTACAACAGATTGGTAATAGGTAAAATGTAATAGCTCTGTAATAGTTAACATGTTTCAGTTCTATAAGGTTTCAATTGAAAACATATTGAAGACATTCATATTTCATTTTCCACTTAATGAAAAATTAATCGAGTTTAGGTGAGCTTAGCATTTTTCATTGAAGATTGTTTGAGACCTACATACAAAACCAAAAGCAGCCTCCACATGACATGTCTTTAATTGTTAAATTGCATTGCAAATCCCTTCTTTCTAAATTTGACCACTATTAGGCAAATAATTCAAAGTTGATCATATAACCATCTAAAGCATCCTTTATATAGCACTCACAGTAGCTCATGAATGCACCATGTTCGATTACATGATAAAGTAAAGCAACTTGTTATATCTTAAGTTTCTCTAATTCACTAAAGAGAAAGACATTTTTATCTCTCTATAAAATTTTCCATCTTATTCCCCCAAAGCTAACTTCTTTCCTAGTTCGGTAAACTTCCGTTCTTATTAAGTCTTTTTTTAGTTAATTTTTTATGAAAGTTAGTTAGGCGGGAAGCCATCCCTCCTAGCTCGCACTTTTGTTGGTTGTTATGGAAGCATATACCTAAGTCATCTCCACTTCATTTGTAGTGAGATTCGAGCTTCCTTGTACTCCTGTTAAACTTACCATCCTTACACCACCATCACTAATAACTTTGTACCAACAAAGCCAAAATATGCCCCACTTTAACTACGATTCAACCCTTCCAACTAAGATTTTCCCAAATAGAAAAACCCATTGAAGTATTCTATATTGGCACAGCTACGTTAACCTCCTCTCCAATATGTTATTTTGTTGAAAAAGTGCTCTCATACCCCCTTATGAAAGCCTAGGTTGAAGATAAATAGAAGGGGTCTAGCTTAGAGGCAGTCCCCATATGTGAGGAGGGTTTCTTCATATTTAGATTCTTTTGTGTTATGGAAGCTATGACCATTATTAAGTAGGACTCATGGCATATAAGTAGCAAACCTTTTAGATTACAAAAGTGGAAACCAAGGCTACTTTTACTCAAAATCAACATTAGGGCATTTTCATTTGGGCGAAATTCATTAACATTCCACCCAAATATTAGATCAACCTTAGTCTTAACTACTTGACAGTTCACTAGGGAAACCCTTTTATAGAGATTACAAACTGCCTTAATAAGTAGAATCAACTTTGAAAAAATATGTATTAAAATGGACATCTCCAAAGAGCTCCCAGATACTATGAGGATAACAAGTTTTTTTTTTTAAATAAAGGAAGCAATGGAAGACGTAATAAAAATTTCCTCCTTATAGAAGCTAAACGAACTTAAGGAAGATCAAGGTTGGAAACCAACTAGAAATATGTTCTCAATAGGTGATTACGAAGAACTCAATAGAGAAATAAACTTAAGGGAAGAAGCACTTATCACTGACAATTATAAAACTAATAATAATGCACAATAGGGGGGGTTATGGTAGTGAATGAAGAAGTAATATCATTAAACATCCTTAAATCAAGATGTGAGGATAAGGAAAATATAGGTAAAAGGATAACACTATTGCTTCTCTATCAAAAGAATATAAACAAAACACCAATCACCTCACCTAGGATGACAAAGAATAAAAGAAGTTCTAAAAATGTTTCCTTATAATAAGTTTCCCCTACTATGCTTGAGATATCTAGAAAGAATGAGGGTGTATAAGTAAATAGTAACAATCATTACCAAGATCCAAATTGTCACTGTGAAAAGTAAAGCTATAGCTGATGAAAACTCACCAAAAAAACATAAAGAAATTAGGAGAAAAGCTAAGGAAAGAGCCCTAAGTGCATATAAAAGCTAACTATAACCTAGAACACAAGGGGAATAAATTCCTTTAACAAATAGCAGGTTGTTTATGACTATTAGTGTGGTAAAAAAAACCAATGCTAAAGGGACTTTTGGAGAAAAAATATAAAAAATCTTAAGCATAGCTCTTGGATTTCTTTTTAGAAAATTAGAATATGATACCAAATCATCAGCATCATGCAAATGGGAGAATAATCCTTCATGGGTTAAAGTATTGAATTTCTAATGCTTAGTCTAACTAATCTATTTGCAAACAGAAATTGCCAACAACCCATGTATCATTTGCTTCAATTTTATGTATGCCCAAACTTTACTTTTTAAATAACTAAATTGTGGAAGTAGTTATGCAGCATCTAAGCTACCTTAAACCAATTTCGGCTATGGATGTATTTCATCAGATCCGGGATGTGATATGGTTATGAAGGATGAACTGGATATAGATAGTGGCTTTTAGGGGGAGGGTTATCGATATGGAAAGTGGGATTCCTTTCCTTTATTTGGTGTAATAATAAGGCTAAAGTGGATAATAAGGGTATCGACCTTTATAATGATGGCTTGAAGTGTTAGACCTCAAACTTTATAGGAACTTCTTGATATAGAGCAATAAACAAGAAGGCCCTTAAATGCTCAGGACAAAACTTGACAGAGAAATAGTGAATTCCTCTTAGCTATCCTTGTTTACTAAAAGCAAAGCACATTTTGGAATCCCTTATCATTTGACCATTCACTAATAGAGAGTTTTATAGAGTCACCAAGGACTAAGAAGTCCCTATTTAGATTTGTTAAATACCTAAATAAGTTGAAAAGATATAAGGTAGTTGTCAACAAGGAAATAAGTGTCTATATAAAAAAATTAAGCTTATAGATGTATTATGAAACTAAAGTTAATAAAGAGCCTAAGATTCTTAATAAGCATAAATCAACAACATAGTGTAGAATCTGGAATCTAAAAGGTGAAAAATGGAATAAATTCAAGCAGACTCATATATTAATCTAAGGGATACCTTACTAATGTAAATGGAGAAAACATCTTTCTTTGAATATGTACAAGCTTTAAAGCTCCATTTCTCTTATATGAAAGAAAAAGTAAAAGTACTTTATGTAAAATTAGGATAGAAACATCATATACTTTCACAATTCCATTTTGATTGAGGAAAAACATAAGCAAAATTATTTCTATATAGGACTTTGAGGGCAATGCTTTCACCACTCAAACTGATATAAAAGAGGTAGTCTTTAACCAATTTAAAGGTTATATTGGCACAAGCAATAAGGCTAGATCCCGTCAACATGAGCTTAAAAGAATTATTTCACCACTAATTAGTGAGGTATAAGACACATCTTTAACAACTAAATTTAGTGCATAGGATGATAAATCTGCATTATGGAGTCTCAACTAGAGAAAGCATTAAAATTTGATAGGTTAAATGCAAAGTTCTTAAAAGACGTGGCACTTAGTAAGGAACTAGATTACTAAGGTTATACTTTGAGCTACTATCTAATAGAAACACATTAAGAGAGATCAATAGAACCCATATATGTATGATCCTAAGGGTTTCAAATCCTCATAAATTACAAGATTGTAGACCAATCTCTTATTGTAATTTCTTTTATAAGATCACAGAAAAGATGCTTACTGCTAGATTTAAGAAGATTTTTAAAGACATAATCAATCTGTGCCAAAGTTCCTTCTTAAAGGATATAAACATTACTAATAACATCTTCTTAACACAAAAGCTACACAAAGACTACCTTTGGAGTAAAACCATCAAAAGCTACTTAATCAAAATATGCCTACATAAAGCATTTAACATTATTACTTGGAGAGTGGTTATGGGATTCCCAACTCAATTCATTAAATGGATTGAAATTTGCATCATAACCACCTCATTTAGTACAATGGTTAATGGAGAAATAACAAAAATATTCAAAATGGGGAAGGGACTAAAATAGAGGGATCCTTTATCCTTAAATCTTTTTTACAATCTGTGTAGTGGTGCTTTTTATAGTGATCACCAAGAGTATACATGATAATAACAACTTCAATTATCACTATAAGTGCAAAAGGAATAAAGTTTCTCACCTTGCATTTTCAGATGACCTCTTGCTTTTATGTGTAGCTAATATGGGATCAATTATAGTGCTAATAGATGCTACAAACCAATTAGTATTATATTAAGGCTCAAAATCAATATACATAAGAGTTAAATCTTCATCTTAGGGTTTAATCAATAAAGAGTTGAATTTCTGGCATCCTATACAACTTTGAAGTTGGAGGAACCACCATTTAAGTATTTAAAAGGACTAATAACAACTACCAAACTCATAAATAATGGCCGCTTGCCCCTACTTGAAGCAATTCAAAGGAGATTAGGATGTTGGAACAATAAAAAATTATCATATACAAGTAGACTCTAATTAATCACATCCATCCTTAATAATGTTCATGTTCTTTAGACAAGTTACTTGGCATTGCTGCAAAGTCTAATCAAGAATATAGAGAAATCCTTCAAGAATTTAAAATGGACAAGATATCCAAGCAATCACTTATATGTCAAAGTGGAGTAGAAGGAGGTTTGTAGTCCTAAAGAGGAGAGGGATTGGGGATCAACTTGACAAGAGCTGTCAACAACACGCTACTTGCAAAGATGATCTAAAAACTATTAGTGGAAAAAGAATCCCTATGGGTTAAATCAGTGCATACCCACTATCTACAAGGAAGCAACATCTATAACTTAAAAAAAAAAACCTACCAATTCATCTTGGATACTCCAGCAAATGATGAAGTTAAGGAACGAGGTGCATTAGAGTATTGTGAAACTCATAGTTAATGGTAATGACACCTACTTTTAGTTTGATAATTGGTACAAATTTGGATCCTTATTTTGGCTCCCCCAATACCAATAACTCCAGCACTCGCTTCCCTCTCAAGCTAGGGTGAAAGAGGTGGTGAATGATGGAATATGGAATTGCTAGTTTAGGGGTTTTAGTGAAATCATGACTAATATGCCTAATTATAATCCAAACCCAACAAAATAGGATTCTTTTATCTCGAAAGCTAAGGACTCGGGAGAATTCGTTAATAAATCATGTCAAAACCCTACAACAAGTTTAAATGGCTTAAGATAGTCTAGAAACAATGTAGCAGCCCTAAGGCCAGCTTTATTCTATAGATAGCAGTAAATGGCAAGTTACCTACCAAGCATAGGATTAAAGGCATTGAGACATACAATATATGCAGCTTGTGCAAATTGGAGTAGGAATCATCAAACCATCTCTGCTTCTCCTGCAAAGTTTACAAGAGCATATGGGAACAAGCTCTAAATTCCAGTGAGTTACGCTGCCCTAAAACCTGTTAGTATCTTAGAAGTCTGAAGATTCAAGAACAAGAAAAATGTAATTAGCAGTTATAGTTTGTCGGTGTAAAGACTGTTAACAAGTGGTTGACAGCTAAGTGTATAAAAACAGAACAGAGTAAATGAAATTCATTCATTCCTCTAAAAATCATTCTCGATAGCTTAATAATCTCTACCTACGCATTCGTAAAAACAAGAAAACCAACCTTGATAATATAATTAGATGGGTTTTTTCTCATAGATTCCCTTTTAAATCCAATAAGAACCGCTTTAGCATAACAATAAGCAGCTGTCTCTAAATGATTTGCAGAGAGAGAAATATGAAAAATTTTCAAAACCTCCAAAAGGACAAAAGCCAAATGATTAGTGAGCCTAGATGAAACAATGACTTTGTGTTATCGCCAACTCTCTGAAGGTAAAACTTGGTCAAGGAGAGACAGCTGCATGCAACATTTAACAAAAAGCTGATTCTTTTTAACAGTGAGTAACATTATTGTACTATTATCAGCTAAAGGCACACACTTCAGTAGTATGTCTTCTAGCACTATCTCTAGAATCCCAAAGTGTCTATGTTTCTGCATAACGCTTAAATGGATTTATAAATACATTCTTTTTGTTTTCTAAAAAAGGACTTGCATGTGGATATCATACTCTTACACCCAGCTCTTAAGCAGTACCCCAAACTGATGACATGACAGTATCCTATAGCAACTTCAAATATCTCTTGAAAGAATTGTTGGAGAGTCAGATATGTTGCTCTCTATTTCAACCAAGAAGAAAAAGAAGACAGTTGTACCGAAATATTTCAGATATAGTTAATAAGAGGATCCGGACATGGATAATAGAGATTTATATAGCAGCTTAAGCTAACCAATGCTTATTTTTCTACTTAGCAACTAAATGGAGAGTTCCTACATCCCCATGAAGAATTTTTTGTATCTAGAGAATTTAGTTGACGGGGGTGAAACATTAATAATGCAGAAATTGGTTCTCCTTAGCTTTGGGAATAGGCAGCGTTATTTGAGCCTATAAGCCAAAGCAACCTTTCTGTTAGGCTGCATTCATGTTAGGCACGGACTGAAAATTTAAAGTAACCTTTCTGTTAGGCTGCATTCAGAAGCTATAAAGAGGATTAGATGTTCTCCTTTAGGTGCTCACACAAAATATAGGCATAAGCAAGTTTAGTATTTTCAACCTAAAATTACGTATGAACTACATATAGCAGCAGCTATACCGCAATCTACATCTTTCATTCTACCTTTTCCAATTATTCTTTATTAGCGAATATGGCCAGTAGTTGGTTCATAATTGTCTGCTGAACCTGAGACCATCGCGAATGCCCTGAGGGAGGGAAACCAATGCAGAACAAACTTATGTATGTACCGTAAACTTCAAGATGTACCCCGGATTAAAACAAGACAGCTATCTGGCTTCTAACAGTACGCCAGTTGGACTTCCATATCAGGTATCCTTGAGTGATATTCCCTGTTGCTTCGCTGTTTTTGCTGAATGTCACGGAGTATGTTGCTTTCTGGTTCAGCCTTGTGAACTGCATCATTCTGGGTCTTACTACAACATCTACGCCTTTTGGTGCAACAATCTCGAGGATGTAAGATGACTTTGGCTCCCCAACATTAGTTACTGTTCTGTCATATGTCTGTGGCTGAGATCCTAATTTTACAGAAAATGTAGGATAGTTTAATTGAGCCTCCGGTATGTTTGAATAGTTTGAACATTTGACAGGGCGCCGCACGATAACTCCTACTTGTTTGTCAGAGTAATTCAGACCACACAAGTAAGGAATATAATCATCAGGTTGGATATCATAAACAATCCCTGGATCATTGACTTTTGATGCATTTACATGTCCTGCCCCGATATCAAAGATAGTAGCTGGAATAACTTGTTCAACATATTTCCTATCAGATATGGGCTTGCCTCCAAGATTAAGTTGCCAAGCAGTAGTCATGATTGCAGATTTTATGGCAGCAGGTGACCAGTCTGGATGGGTGCTTTTCAACAGAGCAGCAATCCCACTGAGATGAGGGCAAGCCATTGAGGTGCCTGAGATCATGTTGAATGTCGGATTGGTAATATTGTTAACAGATATTGGCCAGGCAGCTAAAATGGTCACACCTGGGCCTATGACATCAGGTTTTAAGATCCCTGGACTAGCCAAGCTTGGACCTCTTGAGGAAAACTCCGCAACTTTTGGAGCATCAGTTAGATCATACACAGTATTTTCAAACAATATTGAAGCGGTTGGGGATCTATTGGAGGCTATATAGGCTTTGATCGCCAGTCCTGCCTTGTAACTTACTTCAGATGCAGGCAATACATGAGCTTCAGCTTTTGTAACATCACCATGTTGCTGGTCATTCATGAGAATCATAGCTGCGCCACCATTGTTTCTCACTTCTTGGCCTTCAGGTACCCCTCCTGGCCAAATACCACTATCACAAAACACCATCTTACCCTTCACATCAATGTTTCGGAGTGATCCTGGTGCACAAGAAGCAGTATATAGATTACCATTTGATCCAGCGTAGACAAGTGGCAACATTTTTGAAGGATGATGTTTCGGTTGGGAAAATGATTGACCCTCGAAAGCTTGCTTGTTTCCAAGCAGAACTTTTGCTCTAATTTCTCTGTTTACGGTGCTAGCTCCTACTGTTAAGATCCAAGGTGCCTCATTCCCAAGGGATGAAGGTAGTGGGCCGAAATTTCCCGCTGAGCAACTCACGAAAACCCCCTTTTGGATAGCCCCATATGCGCCTATCGCAATACCATCATCATAGAAAACACGTGAGTGACCACCAAGGGATAAAGAAAGCACATCTACACCATCCTCAACAGCAGCATCAATTGCAGCCAATATGGCACTCTCGTTGCAGGTGAGTCCATCACAAACTTTGTAGATTGCCAAATGAGCTGACGGTGCAACGCCAGACGCTGTGCCATCCGCTTGTCCATAAAAGCTAGCATCTTTCACTGGACTTCCTGCTGCTATACTAGCTGTATGTGTTCCATGCCCGTTTTGGTCCATCGGGAATTGACCAGCAGCAATCAAATTTCTTGCACCGATAAGCTTATTATTACACTTTGCCCCACTTAGTTCACATTTCCCTTTCCACTTTGCCGGCGGAGGAGGCATTCCATCATCACTGAAAGAAGGGTGATTAACTGTTATTCCAGAGTCTATAACTCCAATTATTACTCCCTTTCCGTACATTGAATCTTCCCAAAATCCCGAAGCTTGTTGCAGACCCAAAAAGCTGGGACTATAAGTTGTGTGTAGAGACAATTCCTTCTCTGGACGGGCTGATACAAAACCTTCTTTATCTCCCATTGTTTTTGCTTCTTCTGCTGTCAGTCTAGCAGCAAATCCTGTGACAACGTTATGGTAGGAATATAATAAGCGATCCTGGTTTGTGTCTGAGGTTGTAACCGGAAGAAATGATCGATACCAGGCGTCCAAATCTTCATTGTCAGTGGAAGGAACTTCCTCTGGTTTCTGCACCAAGACTATGTAAGTTTTTAAGTTCCCTTCTTCAGCGGGCGCTTGGTGGAAGCCGAAAATTGTACTAGTGAGGCTTATTAGACATATGACCACCATGGTTCCTACTTGTTTGCTCTTACAGTTCTTCATGGTTTGCGTGAAGCTGATTTCCGTATCAATTCTTTGCCAGTTTATATGGAAAATACTATCGCTTTTAATTTATATATGAAATAATTGGAACTATGCAGACAGGGAAACATGATGAAAGGAACAAAGTAGGAATTTCCAGATAGGAACTCAACAATGTACAGCTTATTTTGTTGTTACATGTTAAAACAAGTTGTAGGGAAGGATATGTCATAGTTATGGAGAAGACTTCCATCCCAATTTTTTAACACTTACGAACATAGCACTGTTAATAAATATGTCAATTTAGATTCCAATATTGTAACAAAATAAAGGATTTTTCATCAACAACTTTAAGCTGGAAGGCGTTGTTGGACTATTGCAACTGATCCTAAAAACTAACTTAACCGTTGTTTTCCATTCCTGCCGAAAATGAATGCCAAGTCAAAATGGCAGAGAAAAACAGCTTAGAATATTGAGGCGGCTAAAACAAAAATGAGTCTTTTCGGGCATGAGTCCAACAACAGAGAATAAACAGACTTTAAAAGAAAACTTCACCAATATTCATAACTAATATTCTCTCGTTTTTGTAGGAGGACCCTAATTATGAGAAGATATCTTTAAGTCATTTATTTCTAGACTAATTCTCGCTCTAGCGAGATAGATCTCTTGCAAGAGACAAAGCTCTGATCCTTAAGTTTTAAACGATTATATACATGAAGATAATTCGAACCCGCGACCTAACTTAAGCCAAAAAAACTCCTTACCAACTCACTCGTAACTTGGGATTACTAATGTTCTCTTTTAAATACAACAAAAATAGACATTGTCAAAGAGGACTTCTTAGTGTTATTAACAATTGCATCATCTTCGTTACTGGCAGCACTCTCCTCATATAAGACAGCTATTTGGCTTCCAACTGTGCTAGATGTTTCTGGTTCAGTATATCTAAAGCTACCCACTTTTCACAAGCTTCTATCAAGCAAGTTGCTTTGTTCTTCAACCCACTGAGAGTAATCCCTATAAAAGTCACGAACTCTTTAGTTAAGGGTTTTATGTGTGTTCTTTTTTTTTTTCTTTAGACAAATATTTCGTTTATGAATTATAATTCATATTCATCTCAAAGGTAAATTGTGCACTAAACCAAAAATCAAATAAGCAATAATATTCTCTTAGTCCATTAGAATATTTAAAATATGGCTTAGAATGTGCAATTATAGGAGAAGATTGGTTATTTGGTATTGAGTAATTAATAGTCAATAGTCGGTTAGTAGGAGTCAATTATTTTCATTTAATAAGACTAAGGATTCTGACAAAAAAAAAAAGAAGACTAAGGATATGCTAAACTTTAGTCACCATTAAGTATGTATTCAGAGTTTAAGTACCTATTTGAAAGGGTTTATATCAGTAGAATTTTTATTAGTAGAGCTTTTATCAGTAGAATTTTTCTGAAGAGAGTTTTTCTAAGAAGATTGTTAATTGTTTAGCTGTCATTTTAAAAAGTGCTTTTTTTAAAGAGCTTTATACAGTAGACTATTTAGCAATATAAAAATAAAAACACTTTTAATTTTAACTATATTTTATTTTGTAATAAAATTAT
>JANITW010136506.1:0-13047 GCA_027564335.1 Erythroxylum williamsii | reverse complement strand
ATAGTTATTATAATTTTATTTATTGCAGAGTTATTATTACTAACTCTGCAATATCATTAAATTCCTTTTTAGCATTATTATTATTATGATTATTTCTATTATTATAATTACTGTTAAATCTTATGAATAAATTAGGTGCGCACAGCCTATAAAATTTTTTGTCATTATTATTATTAAATTCCTTATTAATATTAGATTCTGTTATTATTATTATTACTGTTATTTTTTTCCCCACAAGCATTTTTATTATTATTATGAAAATTGTTTATTTTTTCCATAACATTTTATTAATATAAATAAATAAAAGCAAACAAAGGTAATGAAAATAAATCCATTAAAAATTAAATTCATTATTAAAATAAAAATACTATTAATTTTAATAATAAAAAAGGAAACAATTCTCTCAATCTCCAATTTCAACCAGCCTCGCGAGGACAAGGCCTCGTTGTCACGAATGTGGCTTTTTTAAGCCAGACTCGCGAGGGGGAGGCCTCGCCCTCGCGAGGTTGCGAGGCTGGCCTGAAATTATTATTAGTATTAGTATTTGTTTGTTATTAGTATTATTATTAGCATTTGTTTAGTATTATTATTAAATACTATAATTATTTGTTTAGTATTTGGTTCATATTATTATTAAATATATTATTGTTATGAATTTAATTATTGTGGTAGTTAATTATTATTTAATTTAATATCCGTTATTATTATCACTACAAGAAAACTGATGTTCTCCGACGGAATATTCCGTCGGAGAATTGGTTAGTTCCGTCGGAAATTAAAATTGCCGACGGAACGCGACGAATGAAGAAAGCGTCGTTAAAACGGCGGTCGTTATAGGTTACCGACCGAATTATTCCGTCAGTTTTTATCAACGGTTTCAATACCTGCGTAGGCTTATCTTAACGTTCCTCGAAAGTATAAATACTGGGGATAATACAATTCCTACAACAAACAAATTAAACTTGTGTCTTAGCATATTGAGGCGTCGTAGCATTTCTCATGCAATGATTGAACTCCAAATTTATTGAAATGGCTAATATAAGATTATAAAAATGATTGTTATATATGGAATTATTTTATAATTTTTTGATCTGTGTGTAAACTTTTCTTTTATATATGTTTTTACGTATTTATTAATTTATTTTAAGTAATTAGATTATGAGAATTATATATATATATATATATATATATATGGTAAATAGAAATATATTTTTAAAAATTAATGATATAAAGAAATTAAATAAGAATTAATGAAAAGTATTAAAAATTATTCATATAGTTTTCTCATATAATTAATTAACACTACATTTTGGTTGCACTTCATTTTCATTATATGTCTATTTAATTTTGGGTCTATTTGGTCCTCAATATGAATATTAATTTAAACCTTATAGATTGTTCATAACAAAATTAGTCGGATTTTAAATTGAGGAGTACAACTAAAATTGCATCTACAATATACAATTTCTTATGGTTCAATTACCACAATTTATAATAATTGGGACTCTATTTTCTATTTATAATAACTCACAATTTACAATTTAAAACTTTATTTCATAACTGTAAAAATCAAATTTGGATAGCAAATACTTGCCTAACATATTCAGATTGATGAATATTATATTTAATCCAGGTGAATATAATATTTAATCCAGGTTAATAAAATATTTAATTCCTAACATATTTAAATTTGGATAGCAAATACTTGCCTAACATATGTAATTCCATACTACAATATTACTAGTATGAATTAAATCAGTAATCCAGGTTAACGCATATGTAATCCAGTTAACGCATTTCATCGAACACCTTAAGGTCAAAACCATCTCAACCCTATCTACACACAAATCTTAAAATTATTTCCATTCAATACATCCACAACAATCACACAACACAAATCAAAACTAAAACCACAAATCATATGAATTAAATCAGTTCAAAATATACAAAATCCACCGCAACCCACAAATCTCATCCTTACCTTCGGTTTGTCCAGAGAAGAGAGGGAGAAGCACGTCGCCGGAGAAGAGGGAGGGAGAACGTCGCAACGTCGCCGGAAAAGACTGAAAAAGAAGGAGAATCGCCCAAGTCGCCGGAGGAGAAGAGAGAAAGAGGAGGAGATAAGTCGGGGAAGGAGAGAAGGAAGACGGCTGCGCAGGGATTTAATTCTTTTTTAGCGACGGAAATTATCCGTCGCTATAATTAAAATAAACCGTCGATGAAATAGCCAGCTAACCTAATATACCGACGCCGTTTTGAAATATACCGACAGGTATGTTCCGTCGGTGAAATTCCCTCCGTCCAATTTTGCCGACCGAATTTTAATTCCATCGCAGGGTAATTTTCCCTCCACCCTTGGCAACGGATTTGCTGACCGTCGAAAAATTCCTTCTTTAATATAGCGACGACTTTTTTATCGTCGGTGAACTCATTCTACCCGACAGGATCACCGACCGAAACTATTATTTCGTCCCTATTTACAGATGGAATTATCTCCATCGGCACTTTCCCGTCGCTAAAAGTCCCCGCCAAACTTTCCCTCCACGTTTGCCAACCGATTTTGGGACCGTCGCCAATAATCTTCCTTTAACCGACAGATTAGTAATTCCGTCGCAATATACCGACTCTATATGGTCCGTCGGTATATTTTCGTCGCTATATGACGATTTTCTTGTAGTGTTTCTAACATTATATGCTCTCATAATACCAAATTCTCATTCACATTTACTTAATACATATTACTCAACTCCTTTGAATCATAACTACAATTATATGAACATCTTCATTCTCGTTATACTCATGTCTTTGGTATTTTGATATAAAAAATTCATTCACTAAGTTATAACCTCAATTATCACTTTATACATATCACATATTTAATCACTTAATCTAAGTATCATTCTAGGTTCAATGCAAGCTCCATTCAAACATAAATTAAGTCTAAATGGCCAATGAATGTCTGCTGTGCAGACTTCATGGTCAATGGGTGGACCTTCTCGAGTTTTCCAGCTATTCAACTCTGCCCATGTCTATTCGAAGGGACATCATGTCCGCCGGGCGGACATTCACAAGAAAACTACAGAAATGTGAAAATTTGACCCATTTGGATAGTAAAATCTCTCTTTGAGGTCTTTATAAAAGTTGTAGAACTCAAAGTTATCTTCGAAAGCGTGCTTAAATGACCTCAATTCGACATCCACAACAAAAGTTACACCTCTTGGTCCAAAATCTATCTGATTGCATCCATATTTTCCATATTTCTAACTCTTTACTTACTACATTCAACACCTTAAGTTTGGTCTATCATTTCTAGTTTAACTACTCATCATTTCTCCATTATTCTCAACTCCATTTTAGCTCAATTTTATCCATAAACAAATTATAGTCCATGATCGATCATGAACACTAAAAACAGAACATATACATATATACATTCATCAACTTTCCACACATGTTCAACTTCATTTCCACTTTCATTTCAACTTCATCTCCACTTTCATTTCATCTCTAACTAATTATCTTACTGCTTCCCATTTCAAGACACCACCTTACTCCCTTTCTTTAGCTATAGACTCATTTTAGTTCATCTCCAAAACACCCAAAGAGATCTACGTTAATATATATTGAAACTAGAACATGAAATCCATTATCTATAAAAAATTTCTACATTTTTCCTACACCAATTTTCATGATCTTTGTATTTCAAACTCATCTTTACAATAACTTATGAAATATTGATCATTATAAACACAAAAATAAGACATCGATGTGTTCATTTCTTTACCTACGTGCCAACATATATAAAACACCATTTACTCTATTAATCCAACATTATATCATTCCATAGTCTATTACCCATCAAAACACAAAAACAAGACATGGATATGTTCATTGTTTACCCAAATTACACATATATTTTCGACATCTTTTCCATGATCATCCCTCCTCTTAAACTATCATCAAATATGCTTCATTTAACAAAGTCATGAAGATTAATATATTACTTACTTGATTTACCCAAAGTTTCTTTAAATCAGCAAATAACCTAGCCTCCAAGCATCAAACGATCATCATTATTGAAGGAGGAATAGGCTATGTTTTCCTTGTAACCAGAAAGGATAGTAAGGATCTTGAAGTAGTAATGTAGGATTTTGAAAAAAATCAATATGAAGGGGTTGGGTTGTGAGAATGAAAATGTCGTGGGTTGAGAGAAGAGAAGAAGAAGATGGGAGCATTTGGCCAAAACAAAATGAAAGAAGAGATGACATTTTAGCATAACAATGTGGGTTAAGATATGTGGTGTGGCAAGTGACAAGTGTCACTTGCCACTTGCCACATGTCATTTTCTTATGGTCTCTCCATGGTCTTTTATTTAACTAGTCAATTTGTTTCCAATTTTTAACCCAATTTTCTCCCAATTTTTAATGACACTTGTCATTAAATCTTGATGTCACTTATCAAAATTTCTATTGTCATTTGACATTTATTTCTACTGTCATTTATCAATTGTCTTATCACTTGGTATTTTTCTTAGTCCAAAAATATCCATAACTTCATAAAATTCTCAAATTTTACTAAAATTCTAAATTAATAATTTAATTCACCATATCAAATTTTAAGGCAAATTATTCACTATCCATATCATAATCACATTAAAACAATCATTTATACCCGAAAAATGTCAAATGAGTGCATGAACAAATCATCATAATGTGTGCAAAATTCAAGTTCATGTGTGTGTATGCTAACATTATGTATGTGTGTGAAATGCATTTTTCTAATCTCTCATTGCTATTTCTCAATTGTAGAAATCTAGGGTTATAATTCTTAGTATGGAAACGAGATGTTACACATTAGTAACTCAAAATGTCAATACATTTTATCATGTATATGATTTTGACATATCTTTAAAACTTTGTCATTTTGTCACCAAATCCTCAATAGGGATTATAGCAAAATTACATAATGGGCACTTAATTTTCTATCTAACTTTGAGAAATCTTCTCAAACATAACCTATGTTTAAGAAATTTGGTTCATTAACTTAATATCAACTATACTAAACAAGGTAAATTCTATTTAAAACAAAATATAAATTTATGAAAAGAAAGCAATTAATTATATGCTATGATTACCAAATAAAATTACGACTTTAATCATGAATTTAGTTACTCCTACTATTTTATTCATAATAATAGCCCTCACTATTATTTGGAAAGATTACTCTAATCTTTCTAGTGGGCTAGGATCGCATTCAAATATAGTTGATTTTGAGTTTACTCAATAAACCAACTAAACTTAAATTAGGTATATGAAAACTTTATCAATCACATCTTATGTGAGTCCTAGATTTGTTAGGTGACAACTCTTGCCAAAACATATCATATATGTCATTCCTAATAGTTCATCTAAATTCATGTGATTATGAGTTTGCTTATCCAAATCACAGAAGTTTAGTTAAGTAAAACTCAATATCATAAAACTAAACATGTTCAGGTTAAGACGACCTTAAGTTTATTCAACAAGCATACAATAAACAAAACTCTGGTTTATTCTTATAACAATGTAACAATCACGTTCTTAATGTGTAAATATTTTAACAAGGGATTTAATTTCATTCGTCTCATTAAACATAAAATTACATGTAAAATATCAAATATATAAAACATACAATTTAACATGTATCCAGTATATATATATATTAACCATATAACTAAAATATGTAACTTATGCATTCGTAATCAAATTATATGCATAAAACATCAAGTTTTGTTTGATTTTAGATATTGATCTTCATAATCTAAATAATATTTCCAACTCTTTGAAACATATAAATTAAATTAAATTCACTGATTTCTTAATGAATTAAATTTCTATTTGGAATAGAAATTTAATTTGATTTGAATATAATTTTCAAATCCAATTGTAAACTATTTCTAGTTATCATAACTCCTTTAATCAAATTTAATTGAAAATAATTTTCAATAGATCATACTTCTTCCTTGTTATAATATAGAAAAACTTCATTTTCAAAATTATACAAGTAACATATTTTAATCTAATTAGAATACTATTTTTATTTTCATTAGAAATTATTATTCCTTAATTAAAAAATTATTTTTAAATATTAAAAGAAAACTACTTTCAAAATTAAATAAAATATTTTTAAATTTAATTAAGAAAGTCATTTACATCATCAATTTAGAGTTTGATTTCTTAATTAATTAGAAAATCTTTCTTTAATAAATTAGAAAACTATTTTCAAAATATTAAAGAAAGTACATTTTTTTTAATTAATAAATGAAAACACTTTTCAAAATTTAGCCAAGAAAAATACTTTTGTAAAAAATCAAGAAACATATTATTCATAAATAAAGAAACAAATTTTAAATAAATTGAATAATATTTCTCTAAACAAATAAAATCGTAAATTTAATTTATTTTAATCAAATTGAAACAAAAAAATTTAATTAAAAAAATTTCTTAGTCACGGAAGAAAACATTTTTCTTAATTTTTAAGGAGCCTAATTAATTATTTCAATCTAATTGAAACTAATTAATTCTAATTTTAGAAACAAATTTTCTAAAATTAAAGGAATCAATAAATTATTAATCTTAATCCTATTAAGAAAAATAATTGCCTTAATTTTGGAACTAAATTTGATAATTAATTTAATTTAATAATTGAACTTCTTGAAAATTTAACTAAATTCTAAAATAATCATAATAAAATTACCTTTTGAAAACAATTTTCAAACAATTTAAAAACACTGTTCCAAATTTATTAGGAATTTAAACTAACTTAATTTTAATTAAACCAATTAAATTAAAATTAAACCTTAAAACATATGAAACAAATAAGAAAAATAAGGAAACTGTCTACTATACACGCTAGCAATTTTTGTCTTGGAAACACGTCCCGTTTGAGACACGTGCCCCATCGTTTTCAATATTTAGGGTTTGTTGCCGCTGCTACTCTGCTACTTTGCGTCGTTGCTTGTTTTTCCATATCCAGTCATCGTCACCACTGCCAGGCTACTGCCTCCAAGCTGTATCAGTTGCAAGTGAACCCCGCTTCACTAGTGATGTAACCTTTCACTGCTGGTGGGCAACTGTTGCTGGTGAGTTTCCACCAGCCAACAAACACTCAAACAAGAGCAACCATATGCAATTGCAAGTAGAAAATAACCCCAAAAAAATGCAACCAACACACAGAAAGCCCAATCGCAGACAACGCACAACGCCTAAAAATTCAACCAATAGGCAGTGCATCTCATACAACCAGTACAGGTTCTTATTCGAAAAGAAAAAAATCATATTTGCAGAAAAGGCAGAACAACATATGTGAAATCCAGAACGCACCCAAGGGCAATAAGCCTAGGCAATGAAATTCTGAAACCTAGTTTTTGGAAAAGTTATTTTCGATGTTCAAATCACATTCGACATAATTGCAATCATCCAAGTTAGGTTTTTGGGTTTAAAGCATCTTAAAAATTCCAGACTATAAAACCCAGCCTACTTCAAGAACAATTATGTGTTTAAGGCTTATTGAAATTTCCAGAACAATTCACAATCTCAGTAGCTAGATTCGCAGATGCGACCTGTAATTTAGAATTCCTAAACAATTATAGGGTTCATTCAACAATCATATCTAACTTGATCTTTTTAATTCCAAATTTCGATCAATAAAAATGACAAAAGGTTTAATCAAATTATATAAATAAATTTAGCTATAATATCACTTATAGGAAATCAGGTTGGGATCTGATCCCGACTGTAACATAATATTTATGAAACTTTTTTGTAATCTTTGATTTCTCAAAAACTAAGATCTCTTTAATTCTATAAAATGATTAACTTATAAATCATATCTTAATTCTTACCTTATTCTGAAACTTGATCATAGTCTTATCGTATCCTTCGAACTATTTTCGAAACTGATTCATCTCAACCTCCGTAGCTGCACAAATTTCTGGCCTATAATGGTGTCATATAATGTGTTGAGAGAACTCTGTAACTTTACAAAGAGGTTAAGTAAGCAGTGCTAACTCCATAGAGCTTAAGCCTATTTATAATAATTTTTGGACATTTTAGTAATTTAACTTAAGTAAAATTTTAATTTCAATTAAACTTTAATTAAAATTACAGATAATTATAATTAAATACCAATTATGCCCAAATTAGATCAATATTTGATATTGATCCTTATTTATTAAATATCTCATATTTAATCACAAAATTTCTCAAACTTTATAATCAAATCCAACTTGATTCAAATAACTTTGCTCTCTTCAACTCATTCTTTATGTGAGACCCATTAGGTTCTCAAATATGTTGGTAATGATTATAAATTATAATTATAATTCATAATTAGAATTAGATAAATTAAAACCTATGATTATAAATTGTTTAATTAGAGAATTAAAGATAAATTAAAACTCTTTTTAATTTATCTTTAATTCTCTAATTAAACAATTTATAATCATAGGTCAAAATTACCATTTAGCAACGTATCATGACCACCTAAATATTTAGTAATGTCAAAGTAGTTTTGACTAACCTTTCCATGCATGATTTTTTCATATAATTCAATCATTTCATCAACCAATGTTTCGATTAGACATAGAATATAGAATTAATGTGTACTATATTTTGAGTTCAATTGTATTAATTCTTTGTCATTAATTATTGATTCAATTAATGATATTTGTAAATTATTTATAAAGCATCATTTCACCTTGGCCTAGGATTTTCCGAATCAATACTAATTGAGAATAACGAAACATTCTTCCTAATTACTTTATAGTGATAAATCCTATCTTGATCACATAACTATCTCTATATAGTTTATACTACATCTATTGACTACCAATTGAACAACCCATGATTAAAAATGTCATAAATAGTACCAAAACATAGCAGTCCCTATAAAGATAACTTTGGTAATCTCAAGTCAAATGATCATTTATACAATCATCACAATTAGAAGTCTATAGGCATACAAGTAATGTTCTAAATGGATTTTTCATATTAGGTCTATTAAGTGAACTTATTTTCTAACAAGCATTCACTCGTTTGTTTAAGTATCTCCATACTTTAATCTATGAGATCGACTACTTCTTTCATAAGGAAACATAACATGTGCTAGCCTTTTTGTGTTATATAAATGTCCAGTCTTAATAGAATGATGACTAGAAACAATTTTAGGATAATATATAAATGCAATATGAATTTCATAATTATAATTTCATTTGCAATGTATAATTATCCTATGGACTTTATCATGCTCATCTAAACAAGTACAAGATAAATAATACCTTTAAATAATTGTTACTTAACTATGACCAAACTGATTAGTTGTAGGGTATAAGCCAACATGTTTGCCCTTGATACTGATCGTAACAAACTTATATTTTATACCTCATTATAGAGAAAACTACTGAAGTTCAAGCAGTAATCCTTGAGATGCATGCTGCTATTGCACTTTTTCTAACCATATTTTCAAGAGTCATAATATTTCATAACAATTTAGTTGTTTGTGTATAATATTTTAAACTATATGAGCTTCCTATATACAAAAGATCTGTAAAGGAGAGATCTTTGGAACTAAAGAAGCTTTCTTTAAATAGTTTTTGTACTAAAATCTAAGTTTCCCTCATTTATCAGCCTTCTACTCAGTTTGTCTTTTGGTGTTCAATTATGTTCATGTTTAGTTTTTAGTTTATAAAATGTTTCCTTAGGAATTAGGATCTCTAAGTTTCTATGACAAAAAATAATGCCTTCTTTATAAGAGCTACATTACCTTTGTTTTAGTTTAAAATGTTGATAAGTTTTTCACCTTAATGCTTGTTTTTTGTTACTCTCATAAAAGTTAATGATGTTGGTTAAGTACTGATTCCTGTCTAACTTCTTATGGGACAAATATTCTTCTAATCAACAACCAAAAACATCTTTAAAGCAAGTCATAGTAGTTAATGAGGATTTAGGAAACAGAATGCATGACTTCACTTCTTGTATGTAGATTTTTAAAACATGAAGGGCTTATATATGTCAAGTTCTTCCTCACAAATTTTCTTAACTTTAAAATACAACTACAATAAATGGAAAATTTGACATCTAAAACACTAATCCTTGGTGGCTTTGTTAATGAGGGAATTGTGAATGTGTGGTGTAAACACACCACTTGCAATGGTTCCTTTGATCAAGGTATCAAGTTCTTCACCCCCTCTAATTGCAAGCTGCAAAGGCCTAGGTGTTATAACTTTCAGATCCTTCCTTGCATTTCCTACTATGAGATAAGATATTCAAGGATAGTTGTTATATAGATAGCAACTATTGCTCCAAGCTAGATTATGATTTTAATGATTAAGACCACTATATTAGATGATTAAATAACATATTCAAATTCCAATAGTTCAACACAAGATCAAACAAAAATTGATCTTATCTAAAATCACAAAAACTAGAAGTATGAAAATACATGTTTATTAAGTCTTCAATATACACATTGACTTCTTTTACCCACCAACCTATAATATGAAACTAAAAAGGTATGAAAATAGGTGTCCCACACAAGTTCATCAATCAAATATTTGCAAACTATCAAGCTCCTTCACCATGAACTAAATACTAATTAAAAGAGACATGATCCAAATTAAGATTCATATTAAGAAGAAATAAAGTATTTTGTAGCCTAAATCATATGAAAATATTCTTTTAGCACCCTCCTTTAATCAAACTATTATAACCATTCATTTCATTACTTTCTTCCTTACTCCATCACCCCAACCCTCTTAAACAAATAAAATAAAAATGAGAGAAAAGAAAATCAACAACAATGAAATATGCATATAGAAACAAAAACAAGCGTTAAATAACCAAACTTTACTTCAAACAAACATCAAAAGATTTCATATCTGTTATAATATTTTTAGTTTGTGAAGTTCTCTTGCTATTAAGTGGACAAATTTTTTTCTAAGCGTTAGAATTTGAGATAAGGAGAAGAAGATACAGACGAAGAAAAATAACTAATTCAATATTGATTTTTTCATTATGTAACATGGTTGTCACAACAACTAATAAACAATACAAGTTATCTTGAGGTGACGACACGTGTTCTATCTATCGTTTGGTTGTTATAATTGTTACAGATAAGGTGTGTTTCCTCTTTATTTACTAATACTGGATCTTCGATGCCATCTTCTTCTCCCTTCTCTATCGTATGCTACGTACCTTGATTATTATTCTTAACATTCCCTTCTCCTTTAATAACCACCTTGTCTATCAGGTTAACCCCTAAAAATCTCCGTTGTAACTTAAACATGATTTCCCACGTGGCATCTTCCTTAGTCTCCCCTTGCCATTGCACTAATATTTGTGTTATTGCTCGATTGTGGTGTTTGATCATTCTTCTTCTCCATATAACTGTAGGGACCTCTTTTGTATTCGATAGTATTAATGGTAATTGTGTAGAAGTTATTATTTTTTTCAGAAATGAATTTCTTCAGTTAAAAGACATGAAAAGTTGGGCGGATGGTGATTCCTCAAGAAGTCTTAAATTATATGTCAACTTGTTGATCTTAGTAATGATCTAGTTTGGTCTATAGTATAGGGGAGCTAACTTTGAATTAGTTCTTCTTTGCAAGGAATGATGATTGTATGCTTGTAGTTTTACAAAAACCCATTATCCCACTTTGAATTCTTTTTTAAATCTTCTTTTATCTGCTTGATATTTAATCCTCTGCTGTGTTTTGTTCAAATGAAATTTCACTATTTGAAGCATTGCCTCTCTTTCTTCTGGTGCCTGGTTTATTAGAACGTTGCAAGAATCTCCTACTATGTAAGGTATATGCAACGGTGGTTGGTTGTTGATAGCAATGTGATGATCTTATTAGTAATCCTTGGATGAAATTCATGCTTATTTTTTTGCCAATAGCCTTCGAGTGTAGGAAGGGGTTAGAGTTGTCCTAGATATGATGTGTGATCCTAGATATGCTGTGTGATCATGTTTACTTTATTGGTAAGTAACACAATTCTTCACATGAGTTAACACGTCCTTAACCAATTGTTTTTAATGGAATAAATTCTACACCCTTTTAATAGTAGGAATCACACCGTGGAATAAATTATGCACCCTTTTAATGGTGGAAATCACCCCCGAATGACGTTCTTGTGAGCTATCATGTGTAAAAGATATAATTTTATTTATGAGTTCATCATCGTAACTGATCATAATTCTCGCCTTCCATCTTAACAATCCGTTTTTCCATTCGTAATTCCCATCCTACATTTCATAGTTCTCTAATTTCCTTATAAGATCTCTTATAGTGGCGTCCTTCTCCCATCTTTCTCTAATATACTCCATTAAAGTGGTCTAAATGTGGGATGCTATCATTGTCAATAATGCCCCTATGATCTGTCTGTACTATAAAAAATTGTCCATTTAGATAATGATGTCACCACTTGATAGCTTTAATAATAGCTAATAATTCTTTTTCATAAGTTAAGAGTCCTTGGTGTTTTGGTGTTAATGCCTTGCTTAGAAAAGCTATAAGATGCTCATCTTGTTAGAGAACCACTCCAATTCTGTTAGGCCCTGAATTTTTTTTTTATGATATGATTAAGCATGAATTGCGATAATTATGTGTTTATGGTTTAGTTTGATTTATTTTGAGAGTATTATTGGATAATTGAGTTTAAGATATGATTAAATATGGTTTAAATAAGGACTTAGAGGGTTAAATGGTGTAAGGGTCTTAGGGAGTTTACTTGATTTGTTATAACTTGGGCTTGTAGGGTTAAGACATTAGAAAGAAAAAGAAAAGAAGGAAAAGAAAAGAAGAAGAGAAAATAGAGAAGGAAAGAAAGGGAGTGCGCCGTCGAGGAGAAGAAGAGAAGAGGAAGAGGAGATTTGCGATCTTTGCATTTTTCGACAGTTTAGAGCGTTACCCGGTAAGTTTAGCTTCGTTTCTTCTTGTTTCTAGAAGGATTAAACAGTTAAATAGCTTGGATTGAGTAGAATCGATGATTTAGGGTTTTAGGGTGAAAA
>JANITW010136437.1:0-13058 GCA_027564335.1 Erythroxylum williamsii | reverse complement strand
TTTGTTTCTCTAGAATCTTCTCATTCACATTTTCTCCTTTATTTATAAGTAAGACAATACTTTTTCTTCCAATTGTGTCCTTAATAAGTCCAAAAAGTCTATTTTATCCTTCCTTATAGGTTTATGTTCTTTTAACCTTAAGTGTCTTACCAAAAATATCCTTGAACATTCTGACATAACATTTTCTTCTAGAAAATTTCCCCCATTGTCTTAAGTTTCGAATGCCACCGAACTTATTCCATTTGGTTCAATGTTTCAAAAGATATACTTCAAACATTTTTGGATTATTCTTGTCCAAAATAATATATTATGCACAACTTCCATCTAATATTCAAATATCTTAGGGACTGAATTACAACTCACTTATTTTAGACGCTTTGTATCTCTATGTCTCTAGTTTACCACAAATAAGAAATCATCACATTTGGATTCCTACAAATAAAGCTATCATCAAAACACTAAAGTATGTTCAATGGGATAACACTAGTTTATATTTTTTAAGAGCACACTCACTATACCCGTCCCACCTTTTCCACTCAATCTTTCTTACTTCATTTCAGATAGCTTTGATTTTTGGTGAAGAAGTATAAAAAAATTCTTACAAATCCAATGGTTCAAGAATCAAGTCATTTGGAGGTCTAGGGAAGAAGTTATGGTCAAAAGAAGCAACCATGTTTTTGACCTCAATCATACTGAACCTGTTTCGGGGAAACAGCCATAACTTTCTGTAAAAATTTCTGACTGAGGTTTTCTTTGGATAGTTCAAAAGAAGACTTCAAGAGCTATGACTCTCATGAAGACGTCGAAGGCAAATCCTTTCATCTGAGGGGTCGAAAATAGAGCAGACTATATGACGTCATTTTTAAGACAAAATGACGTCATCAGACGGTACAAGGTTGGAAAAATTACCATAACTTTTCTTACAAATATCGGATTAAGGTGTTCTTTATATTGCTAGAAAGAAGACTTCAAGAAATAAAACTCCCATGAAGATGTAGAAGGCAAATTATTTCATCTAAGGGGTAGAAAATGGAGCAGACTATATGACGTCATTTTTAAGACGAAGTGATGTCATCAGACGATACAAGGTTGGAAAAATTACCATAACTTTTCCTACAGTTATCGGATTAAGGTGTTCTTTAGCTGGTTGGAAAGAGAAATGTAATATCTACAACTTTCATGCAGGTCTCAAAGCAAGATTCAGCCTTTAAAAGGGTCGAAAATGGGATAGAAGAATGAAGCAAAAAGGTCAAACTAAGACATAGCAAAAGTCAAACTAAGACGAAGATGACGTCAGCAAAACTAAGACGAAGTTGGTCAAACTAAGACGGGAAAAGCCAAACTAAGATAACGATGATGTCATAATAAGACAAAGATTATGTCACTGAAACTAAGACGAAGTTGGTCAAACTAAGACAGAAAAAGTCAAACTAAGACGAAGTTGGTCAAACTAAGACAGAAAAAGTCAAACTAAGACGAAGATGACGTCATACTAAGACGAAGATGACGTCAGCAAAATTAAGACGAAGTTAGTCAAACTAAGACGAAAAAAGTCAAACTAAGACGAAGATGATGTCATACTAAGACGAAGATGATATCAACAAAATTAAGACGAAGTTGGTCAAACTAAGACGAAAAAGTCAACCTAAGACGATAGGGTGAATAGTAACTTCGTCTTACTTTTGCTCCAGAACGTCTCCACTTGTAAAGATCATAACTTTCATCTTAGATGTCCAAAATTTTCATACTATATACTATTAGAAAGATAAAAGAAATATATAACTTTCCAGAAGGAACCTTTGCTCAAATCTATTTATATCAATCCTAAATTTGCCCCTAAAGTTTGAAGATAAAATTTTCATTCATACACCAACATTGCACCCAATTCTTAACTTCATGACAAATTTTGGGATTCTTAGAGATAGAATTGAAATTCAATGTCTTCATACGAAATGTAGCCATATATCTCTATTTTAATCCAAATTAAGAATCATTTCATTTGGACAACTAGAGAAAACTTTGTGGCTAAAATACTGAAGCATAATCAGGGAACATTTTCCAAAACAACTCTTTATTTCAAAATCTTTCCGTACACAACTCATACCAAAATCACCTTTTCTACTTTATTTCAATCAACTCATTCACCACAAATTCATACTACTCCAAAATATACAAGTTTAGTCAAAGAAATCATCAAATCCCAAAATTCATAATCCACCTATTCATGTTTTGTTACTTTACTGCAAATTTCAACTTTCATGCTTAAACATGATTCTTCCTCTCAACTTCATTTCAAATCAATGTCCTCCATAAAGAAAATAAATTATAATCTGTGATTAAACCATGAACACGAATAACAGAACATACACATATGTACATATCCCTCATCAACTTACTTCACATATTCAATTTCATCTTTGCTTTTATTTCACTTCTAGCTTTCACCTTAATTCTTTTAATTTCAAAAATCTCTTATCCACCAAAACGCCATAGCAAATCATAAATCTATCCACAACTCTCATTCCCTACTTCACTCTTGTCTATAAATTCTTGGTCAAGAACTTTCATTTATTTATTCTTTACTCGTGAGTAATCACCAAATTTCTCATTCAATGGTTCAAATCTTTCATGAAAAGCTCGGGGTCCAACAATTCTCCCCCTCTAAAAAAATTTCATCCTCAAAATTCTCACCTGACTGATCTCCACATATTTACAATAATATCACCTCAATTTCGGGAATCCAATCACATAGTTAGATACTTTACATCAAACATAATGATCTCAGTAGCATATCCTACATTTCATGCCTGAGTTTCCATTAGAAATGAGACTCCCATACTCACTTTTGAATCATTTCGTAATCATTTTAGATTCGTTTCTTCATTGATCATTCTTGATATAAAACTATCTGACTTGCTTAACCTAGTTCAATGAAATTCTTCTCTGAAAAAGATTTCTTGCTACAATCATCTATGCTGTTCAATTATACAATCTTTATCAATCATCTGGTATTGTCTTCGCATTATAGGTGTGTATCATCAAATTCATCCCATTTTATCCAGAGGTTTATTTCCTACAATCACCAAATTATATCTCACACAATTGATGCTTTAATCTTCATTGGTCTTTGACAACATTTGCATCAACTCTTCTCATTTAATTCTTCTTCTTTTCCTTAACCTCATAAAATTTTATCTTGTATGCATTTCTAACCTTCTCTATACTACCTATCGTTTCTTTCATCTCATGATAATTCATTTATGTCCATTTCATTTTCCCTCTACTGTTTCCTCATTTCTATCTCATTCTCCTATTGTCATCTTTTTTATCTTCCATACGCATATCCTTAATCAATTCCAAATCACTGATCCCTAATTATCATGACATTTTGACTTAACATCACAGACATGTTCTTATGCTAAATCATAACTGTTATCACCTCAATTAAACAATCATGTTCACTTCCTAGTTCAACCTTTAAATGCCTCTTTACTTGTACTCCTTAAATCTTGTCATTTCTACCTATGTCTCTATTTCTTTCTCAGTTAATTCATGAAAACCCTTTTTCACATCCCTATCAACTCAGAATACATATCCACAATGGGATTCCGTCGCCTTATTTGCTGACATAACCATAATTACTAAATCTATCTAACATATAGGGCTACGCCATATTTCTTATTGCTAAATATCCACAATATTTCCTTACCATACGCTCTATCAAGACACCCTCTTTCTCACTAATTCTATTGGCTCGAACTCTTAATAATCGCTTTTGCAATTGATACATGTCCTAAAATTTTCCCATGTAAGATCTTAATACTGGGCTCTGATACCACAAATGTTGGGCGCCACTTCCGGAGCCCAACTTCGGAACATGAACGTGAGCTTACTCCTATGGAAATTCCTTGAACATCACCGATTCATCTTCTTGCTCTGATACTACAACTGTTGGGACCCGTTTCGAGAACCCAACTAACTTGTGAATATCCGATAACTTAAACGAATATTTACATCCATCATACTTCTCAATGCATTTCTCACAGCTGAAAAATATGATAATTTACACTTCATTACCCTCAAACAAAAGGGGACTTACAAGTTCTAATATATCATAATCCGAAATCACTAGTATAGACATTACAACTCTATCAAAACTCCAAAAATACAAAGTAAGCAAATCTAAAGTATTTTCTTCATGCTTTTGCTTTCTTGACTTCTCATCAAAATACTTGAGGAGGGGACAGAGAGGGGGTGAGCTTGAAAGCTCGTGGGTAACAAGTTTATAACAAAAAGATAAGCAGAAATCTTGAAAACAGTTTACTTGTCTTAGAAAACTTTCATTGAGTTTATAAAACGCATATTTCTTAGGCTTTCAGCCAAAATTCATAAGTTGCAAAACATGAATGCATCAAACTTGATCAAACATATCATGAGCACATAAGCACATCAGAATGGTTCAGGTGGATCCAGAAACAGAATATACTACACGTTTTTACTTAACGGTCCTATGTAGCCATAAACTTATGGGAGTCCGTGAAAGAGCTCCATGTCACTAGCAGGCAGGTGGGAGAAGCCTTTAACTTAGTTCAACGTGCAAGTAACATAACTTAGGGGACCACTACAAACTCACATAGCACATATTTCATAACTTGTAAACTTGTTGCCCTAAAAAGGCACATTTCTTGAAAACTTGCTTATCATATACTTGACATATATCTTGAAAATCATCCTTGGAAACATGATTTCATAAACATGCATCTTTTCAAAAATATCACTTTATGATCTTTTCCTTTTGAAAAACATCACTCAAATCATGTAACCAACATATAGCAGATTTCACAAATCATTCATAAACAATAATGCAACACTTATGATGCAATGAAATAAAAAAAACTTCTTTGATTGAAAGAAAACAATAGTGGCTTACTAATTCCATCATAAACATGTACCCACCTTGATTTCCTTGCTTAAAGACTTGACTTGCTCAAAATGGTTCTTCTCTTGTTCCTCTTGTCTCTGTTGATCCCTTTATACAATAACAAAAATCCCACTCAATAAGGTTTTCAATTGAAAATCCCTCAACGCACAATCACTAAAATTGGTTCTAAAATACTTAAACCCAAACATTTTCTAAACTCCATGAACTAAAATCCTTCCAAAAATCCAAAGGATTCAAAATGATTTTACCTTCATTCTTCACCAAATGAAGGGATCTTTAGCTCAAAAGAAAGCTCTTCTCTTCCTCTACCTTTTTCTCTTCTTGAACAACCTTAAAATCTCTCTTGTGGGCTAAGGGAATTAAAACCCTAGCTTGTTTTCTCTTCTTTCTCTCTTTCATTCTTTTTCATGTTTTCTCTCTCTTATCTCTTTTCTCATTCACACATTTTGCTTTTCCAAAATCTTCTCATTCACTTTTCCTCCTTGATTTATAAGCAAGACAATACTTCTTCCAATTATGCCCTTAATGAGTCTAAAAATTCCATTTCACCCTTCCTTATAAGGTTATGTTCTTTGAAACTTAAGAGTCTTGCCAAAATACCCTTGAACAATCTAACATAACACTTTCTTCCAGAAAATGGTCTACCATTGCCTTAAGTTTCTAATACCACTGAAACCATTCCATTTGGTTCAGTGATTCAAAAGATATACTTCAAACATTTTTGGACTACTCTCATCTAAAATAGTATACTATATACAACTTCCATCTGAATTTTAAACATCTTAGAGACTGAATTAGATTATATTTTCTTCATACCATTTGTAGCTCCATATCTCTAGCTTACCCCAAATTAAAAATCATCTCATTTGGAGTTCTATTGATCCCAGAATTGTCAAAATACTAAAGTATGTCCAGTGGGATAACACCAGTTTATATTACTTAAGAGCACACTCATTGAATCCATCCCACCATTTTCACTCAATCTTTCTACATTCATTTCGGATGGCTATGATTTTTGGCATAGATATATAACACGTCTTAAGAATCTAATGGTTTAAGAATCAAGTCATTCGGGTGTTTATAGAAGAAGTTATGGCCAAAAGATTCAAACATGGCTTTGTCCTCAATCATATTGAACCTATCTTGGGATAATTAGCATAACTTTTTGTAGAAGTTTCTAGTTGATGTGTTCTTTAGATGGTTCAAAAACCAACTTCAAGAGCTAAAACTCTCATAAAATCCTTGGAGACAAATTCGATCATCTGAAGGGTCAAAAATAGAACAAAATATATGATGTCATTTTGAGATGAAGTGATGTCATCAGACGATATAAGGTTGGGAAAATTTTCATAACTTTCACTAAAGATATCGGATTAAGGTATTCTCTAGATAAATAGAAAGAAGACTTCAATATATACAACTTTCATGAAGACCTTGAAGACCAATCCTGTCATATAGAGGATCAAATTTGGACTATAAGATGTTCTGGCCAAAATGAGACGATGTTGATGTCATGAGACGAATTGTTGACGTCATGAGACAAATTGGAAAATTAGTCATAAACCTCTGTACAGAACTTGGATTCAGATGTTCTTTATATGAATAGAAAGAGGACTTCAAGATCTAAAACTCTCATGAAGACCTTAAAGACCAATTCTATCATCTAGAGAATCAAATTTGGACTAGAATATGTTCTGGCCAAAATGAAACGATGCTGAGGTCATGAGACGAATTGCTGATGTCATGAGATGAATTGGAAAATTGGTCATAACGTTTTGTATAGAACTCAGATTCAGATGTTCTTTATGTGAATAGAAAGAAGACTTTAAGATCTAAAACTCTCATGAAGACCTTAAAGACCAATTCTATCATCTAGAGGATCAAATTTGGACTAGAAGATGTTCTGGCCAAAATGAGACGATGCTGACGTCATGAGACGATTGCTGACGTCATTCTGAGATGAATTGGAAAAATAAGTATAACTTTTTTTACATAACTCCTATTAAGTGTTCTTTAGATGGATTGAAAGAGGAATTACATATCTACAACTCTCATAAAGACCATAAAGACCAATTCTATCATCTAGAGGATCAAATTTGGATTAGAAGATGTTCTAGTCAAAATGAGACAATACTGACGTCATTACCAATTTTGTTTCCACATCTTTCCTTATCTCAATTCATACCTAGATCACTCTTTCCACTTTCTCTACTTCTCATTTTCAATAACATCACATTTAAAAACAATCATGCCCATAAGTTGTTAATGAATGCATGTACACTTATTTTTGTGTAAAGATTCAATATTCATGTGCATATATGCTAACATTATGCATGAGCAAGAAAAAATCCATTTCCTTTATCTCTCTTTGAGCTTACATGCCTTGAAATTTTAGGTCCTAACCCATAATATGGGGATGGGATGTTACATATTGAGACATATAAATTAGTTTTGAATTCTAGTTTTGTTTTAAATTTGGAAAGAACATTATATATTCCAAGTTTCTCCAAAAATTTGATTTCAGTTTCAAGAATTGTATCTTTTGGTTATTCCTTTAAATTTCAAACATATCATTTGGTTTATATCATGGATCTGATCTTGTTGGGAATGGTACAATGATTAACGGTCTTTTCCAAATTAATTTGCAAGAAAATGTTTTTCATAATACAATGCATGTCTATAATACTGTTGATATTAAAAGATGTGTATGAATAAGCAATCCTCTATATTATGGCATAGAATATTGGGACATATTTCCCTTGAAAGAATTAAAAAATTAATGAATGATAGAGTACTTAATACTCTGGATTTTACTGACTTTGATGATTGTGTGGACTGCATAAAGGGAAAGTAAACCAACATGACAAATAAAGGTGCCAAGAGGAGTTTAGACATATTAGAGATCATACAAATAAACATTGTAGTCTAGAAATGGGCTTGTATAGTCAAAAGTAATTCATCTCATTTATAGATGATTGCTAGCAATATATGGACCTCTACTTGCTTCATAACAAGAACAAAGCATTAGATGTTGGACCCTTAAATTTTTTTCTTTAAGTTAAGAATGATTTAAAATAATTTTTAGGTTTTGATAGATTTAATTTTTGGAGCTATAATTATGTCAAGTTATTAGGATTTCTTGAATGGGTAAGTGGAATTAAAGTGTTAATGTAATAAGGATATTCAAGGACATTTTTGGGTGATCACTGAAGCATAAAAGAGTATAAGCTTCTAAGGAAGGGTAAAATGGACTTTTTGGGCTCATTAAGGGTAGAAATGGAAGAAAAATATGTTTTCTTGCTTGTTAAAAAGAGAAAAACGTGAATTGAAGGGAGGGAAGAGTGAAAAACGAAAATAATAGAGAAGAAGATAGGTTTCAATGAAAGAAAAAAAAAAGAAGAGAAATCAAGCTTGCTAAGATAGGTTAACCATATTTTCTTCTTGCTTTATAAAAGAAATGGGTTGTGTTCAGGATGAAGGAGTTAGAGAGAGAAAGGGGTTTGTATAGAGAATGAAAGGTTTGTGTTGAAAGATGATGAATTAGGAGAACCTAATTGATTTTAGGGTTTTTAAACTAGGTCTTTGGTTTTCTAACTTAGATGGACTATAGGTAGGTTAGATTTGAGCTTAATTTATGTTTGTCGCAATTTTTGTAATTTTTTAAAGTTTATCAATTTTATTGGAATGTTGTTTTGAATGGAACCTTAGTTGTTTTAGGAAACTAAGGGAATTCTACCTAAGAGTAAGGAAAAAGGCAAGCTTGACTTGGATTTTCGCAAGCTAATTAGGTGGGTAATGCATTTATAGTTATTGTGTAATTGGGCAAGTTCTTGCCTATGTGTGTGTATATTGATTTGCTCGAAATTGAAATCATTTTGAATGTTTGGAAATGCATGATGCATTGTGATTATGATATACCTTGAAAGATTTTTAACATTTTGAAATAGATGAAAAGAAGAAAAAGCATGAAAGTATGAGCATATGATTGAATTGAACATAAATTTGCTTGTGATTGGGCAAGAGAGGAACCCCTTTCATTAGTCACGTGCATGTTTACCTATAACCTTCTCCCGACTACCCGCTTAAAGCCATGAGATCCTGAGAATAACTCGTTTTGTTCACGGTGTAAACTTTAGTGTCTCCATTTCGTTCCATGGAACTCTCGACCCATTTGTTGTGAATTGCATCTTTAAATTGTCGAGTATGGTGTATAATTGAGTGTTCTATTTAATGGTTGAAGTCTATTCTATGTGTTATGAGTTTAAGCTAAATTGATTAAATGTTTAAATTACTAGAATAGATTAAGAATGCTCGAACTGTTAGATATATATATACATATGCTTGAATTTATGGTCAATTGCAATGGCTATAAATATATTGGCAACTGAGCTATATAGCTCACCCCACTATTCCCTCCTCAGGTGCAGAACGAGAAGGTTAGCAATCTTTGTAAGGTATCGGAAACTCCAAGATATTAAAAATTTTTGTAACAAGATATTAAAAATCTTTGTGTCAAATTTTTTTATTAGGCAAGATGACTAAGTTACCTTTTAAGGGAAAGGATGAACAAGCGATTGGAGTATTAAACCTAATATATTTAGATATATGTGGTCCAATGTCTATCCATGCAAGAAGTGGTTTTCTTTACTTTATTACCTTTATCGATAACTATTCTCGATATGGGTATCTGTATATGATGAGATAAAAATTTGATTCATTTGAAAAGATTGAAAACTTCAGAAATGAAGTAGAAATCCAACTTGGAAAAGGAATTAAAATACTACGATCCAATTGAGGTGGGGAATACTTAGAGCAAGAATTTTTAGATTATCTCAGAGATAATGAGATTTTATCTCAATGGACTCCACCTTACACACTACAACACAATGGTATGACTAAAAGGAGAAACCAAACCTTGTTGGACATGGTATAGTCGATGATGTGTTTTACAAATTTACTAAAATCCTTTTAGAGGTATGCACTCGAGACAATTGTTTATTTGCTAAACAGAGTTCCATCAAAGACAGTTGATGTTAATCCATATAAGATGTGGATTAACAAAAAAACCTATCTTTCTCATTTGAAAGTTTGGGGCTATCTAGCTTATGTGAAGCAGATATAGTTAGTTAAACTTGATGCGAAGTCTGACAAGTGTTTATTTGTAGGATATCCTAGAAAAAAATGGAATATTAATTTTACCTTGCTAAGGAACAAAAAGTGTTTATTTCAAAGCATGTTGTCTTTTTAGAGAAAGAGTTTCTTTTAGAAGATAGTAAGAGCAAAATTGAATTTGAAGAAATTCAAGATGCACGAACAAATGCAGATTAATGACCTAAACTTAAGATTGTGACTTATACAGATGAAGTAACTGTTTAACCTTCTTCAACTCAGAAAGTTCATAGGTCATGTAGGATACGCTCTATTCCCGAGAGATATGGATTCCTCATGATTGAATAGAATGACGTATTACTCATAGAAGATAATGATCCTACTACCTATAAAGAGGTTCCGAAGAGCTCAGAGTCTGAGAAATGGCGTAGTGTTATGAAAGCATAAATGGATTCCAAGTATGAAAGCCAAGTATAGACTTTGGTTGAGGCACTCAAAGGAATAAAACCTATAAGGTGTAAATGGGTTTTCAAAAAGAAATTCTACATGGATGGTAATGTGATTACCTAGCTAAAGGTTTCCCTTAAAGACAAGGAATTCACTACGATGAGACCTTCAGTCTGGTAGCAATACTTAAATCCATGAGGATACTCCTAGCCATTATTGCTCATTATGATTATGAAATATGGAAAATGGATGTGAAGACAGTTTTCATAAATGGAAATCTAGTCGAGGATGTGTATATGATACAACCAAAGGGCTTCATCTCCTATGATGGAAAAAAGGTATGCAAACTTCATAAATCTATCTATCGATTGAAACAAGCATCTAGGAGTTGGAATATCTTCTTTGATGAGATAATCAAAGAGTTTGGTTTCTCACAAAATCCGGATGAACCCTGTGTGTATGAGAAGGTTAGCTGGAGTGGAATCTTATTCCTTACGCTATATGTATATGACATATTATTACTAAGAAATGATGTCTTTATACTACAATCTGTGAAGATTTGGTTATCCAAACAATTTGCCATGAAAGATCTTAGTGAAGTAACTTATATCCCATGACTCATAGGATAACACTCTCAAAATATATGTGTCCTAAAATATAAGATGACAGAATGCACATGAATATGATCCCATATGTATCTACATTAGGATTTATCATATAAGTTATGCTATGTACAAGACCCGATGTATCATATTCTCTAAGTGTTAAGAGAAGATACCAAATTGGATCCTAGTGAGGGTCATTGAGTAACTGTCAAGAATATTCTCAAGTATTTGTGAAGGACTAAGGATGTTTTCTTGATATATGGAGGTGGAAATCTAAAAGTGAGCAAGCATACAGATGCTAGTTTTCAATCTGATAAGTATGATTCCAAATTCCAATCAGGCTATATATTCACACTGAATGATAGGGAGGTCAGTTGGAAGAGTTCCAAACAAGGACGACTGTTGATTCAACAACTGAGGTAGAGTACATTGTTGCTTCAGAAGCAACAAAGGAAGCAGTTAGGATTAAGAAGTTTATTAGTGAACTTAGTGTGGTTCCTAGTAGTGACGGGCCCATACAGTTGTATTGTGACAACAATGGAGCTATTGCGTAGGCAAAGGAACTAAGATCTCATCAATGGTCCAAGCAAATACTCCACAGATATCATCTGATCAGGGAGATCATTGGTCAAAGTGATGTATAGATAGTGAGAATTCCCACCTAGCAAAATATTGCTCATCCATTGATGAAGCCATTGTCATACAATAACTTTGATTCTCATGTACTTGCCTATGGTATTAGATACCAAGGCAATTAGCTTTAGGTCAAGTGGGAGATTTTTTAGAGTAGTGCCCTAAAGGCAATCACCTTTAGCATTTATGTATAGACTTTATTTTCAATAATAAAGAAAGACATATTTCATTAATTTGGTATTCATTATTTATGAATTGATATTGATCTATAAGCAAATTAATGAAGTCTATGATATATGACATAGTATGAAGGAAATCATGACGTGATCATACTATTAAGATTCCTATCTTGTACAATTATGTCAGTATCTAAATTATCCCTAGTCATAGGATTAATGAGACTAGACATAGTTAATCCAGATAGACTAGCACATGTCAAACTCCTTGATTTGATCAAGCAGTAGATCTTAGAAATTATAAACATGAGATGTTTAGAGTTAAGATGTGGATACTTACTAGAGGTAGTAAGTACATTGGATGACCTACCATGAGATCATCACATGAATGTCCTATTCTAAAATCAGTAATAATCTCATTATAGCAATAGTACAAGTATCCTTAAACTTGAGGTGCTCAAGGATATCTTGGATGTTGATTATGTGCTTTGACTTCATTCCTTGTTGCATTGGAGAGGTCCTCATAAGGTGATGATTTGGTACAAATTGAGGTATTCGAAGGTAATTTAGTAGCTAATAGAGGATTCACTACTTCTGTGATAGCAGAAGATAATACCTATGGCCTCTTATCGAGGCCATTACTTGACAATCTTTAGCTAGAGTATATATGTCATAAAAAATGTCTTCATTGACATAAAGAGTAATGATTCCCAGGATAATGATATGACTTAGGCCAGATTTGCATAGCCAATCTAGTGAGAGTTGACACTTTGCCCATACTTATAACCAAGTAGGGTATAACATGGTGAAAGGACGAATTGCACAACAATTGTCTGTGGGAGGGTTTGTGAGATGGTTCGTGATGAGCATAGGTTCATTCGTCAAACTACTTACTTTCTGGTCAATTGAGGGTTATGATGTGTTGCAAGACATTGCTCATGACTTGCTTGGATTAAATGTTAACCTAAGTGGCTAACATAACTGAAAACCTAATGGGTCACACGTATAAGAGTGACTCAGAGGATTCATAAAATAGTTTTGGATAAAGATCCATTATATGGAGACCAATATAACCAAATGGGTCCCGATGAGATCACGATATTGATACTGTTGAAGCAGTTCTCTGATGTTTTTCACACCCGGGAC
>JANITW010136004.1:0-13121 GCA_027564335.1 Erythroxylum williamsii | reverse complement strand
GCCATATCGACCGAAGCCTGATCCGCTTCCATGTTTTCCGTGCCATGATATTCCTCATTCTGTTGCCTTGATTCCATTAGGATCAGACAAAGACAAACAAAGACAAAAAACAAGCTTGTCAAAAGACAAGACAAAGACCCATATTCTACGCTATTTTGGACGCATTTAATCTTTTGTAACTTTAATAAACAATAAAAATTCATTTATGCAAGAATAACAATAACTAATAAATTCTCAAATTATTAAGATAAAGTACCAATTAAATAAAAGCTCTACAATTTGAAGTACACATACCTTATTTGCCATGCATGGGACTCGAGATGTCAGAATGAGGTAAGTGTCTTAATTGTCAAAGAACTCATGCATCACATTATAGAAGTAAAAATGACTAATGATAGGATTATGTCCTTAAAGATTGTGGCTAATGGTATTATTTTTAATATAATGTGTGCTTATGCACATCAAGTACAGTTGGACGAACAATTTAAGTGTCAATTATGGGAAGAGTTAGATGAGATGTTTGAGTTGGTGAAAGCCAACTCTTTTTTCTTGGAAAACAAGGAGCACCTAGTGACTTTTAAGAGCAGAACCACAAAAACTTAAATCGACTACTTCCTCGTAAGACAGAGCGATCGACTTACTTGTAAAGGTTGCAAGGTGATACCTAATGCATGCTTGTCAGCTCAACACACTACAAGAAAACCATGAAGTAGTGACGGAAACGTACCAACATAATGCTTACCGTTTGAAAATAGCGACGATATTGTCATTTCCGTCGCTATATTAGTCTAATATTAGTCTAATCATTTACCGACGAAAATTTTTGGAGCAAAAATTTCTCGAAAAAATTTAGCGACAGAAAAATACTGATATAAAAGTTTCTGTCGGTAATTTGCCACAGAATTACGTAATCAGTCGATAAACTATCGGTGATAGTTAAATATTTGGCGATGGAAAGGTGTCCGTCGGTATTGTTGTCGTTAAGAACGTTGTTTTCATTAAACCCAAATGACGAAAGGTGTCCGTCGGTATTGTTGTCGTTAAGAACGTCGTTTTTGTTAAACCGAAATGACGTCATTTTGGTTTAATGAAAACGACATCATTTTCGTGAAATGTTAATAATTTTAACATCACCAAAATGACGTCATTTTGGTTGAACCAAAACGACGTCGTTTTGGTGATGTTAAGAGTGTTGTTTAACTTCCAGGTGTAATCTCATAAGTAAACAATTATCTTTTGATTGGTATGAACATTTTCTTCGTATAAATGGGGTGACAAATTACTGAAGGACCTAATTGATATGTACATGACCTTAAGTCATTAAAGAAAGATACATGTAAATTACAATCTCATATATTAATTTTCCAATATATATATATATATACATACAGCCTTAAATGCATATGAAGTGTACTTGTCACCACATATTAGTGACAATACAAACTCAAGATTTATCAATACATGAGGAAAGGAAAAAAAATTTGTAATTAACAACTTATTTGTATTGGTCATTATCAATATTATAAATAGAGAAAATACAATTTTTAATTTAATAATAATGATCACTGCTAACTACTAATAATAATCATCTAGTAGTCCTATAAAAATTTAAAGATATTAGTTAATAAATATATTTTTATTAAATAATTAAAATTTAAATTTTTAATAGTGCACAATCTACAAATGTAATGGGTCTTATAGTCGTTCCCTTATAATAAATTTATAGGAGCAAATAACGCTAGTATGAATGTAAATTAAAAACACTTTTAAAATAAACCAAATTAAAATATAATATTTTTGTGAAAATGAAAAAAGTCATAACTATTTTTATATTATTTGGAGGACTAGTTTTCAATTCAAGAATAATTATTAAGAGGGCTTTTTTAATTTCTAATTTACCTTCAATATATTAGAAATGAAATGTCTTCAATTATCTTAGATAGAATATTGCAAAATATTGCAAACAATTTTGGCTGCACATTCACCCATTTGTAGTTTAAAATACATTCTTATAAAATTATCAAAACATAGCAAATATTCTATAATCATGATAAAATAAAACATAGCTAAATAATATTTGCTTTTTTTTCGTTGCCTATCTCTTTTATAAATTTTTTTCATGGCAATATTAAATTTTTCTTTATACGTAGCTACATATTAAGCTATTAGAAATATGCCCTTATTTTATTAGTTAAAAGATGTTCATATTTCTATAATGTTTCTATTTATGTTATGAGTTGAAAAATTATATATATGGATTCTGCCTTTTCATTTGGCCACGTATCCACCAAAATTGCATAAAGTTTCATTTAATAGTATCGGTCTAATACTTAAGTGGGGATTCCATAAAGTGATCATAACCTCAGCTAGAGATTTTGGGTTATCCTAAATTAGCTAGTTAATCAAGTAGTTATTTATTCAAATTTTAGATAAGAGTTGAAGTTGTTTATGTCATTAATTGGTATAAGTTCATTTTCTTACAGGTTATGAAATATAATTGCTTTATAAGGTTTGAGGAGGAGTTTCTTCAAAGGACTATTGACATAATTTATAAATTAAAAATAAATAGATGTTTTATAAAAAAGAGTGTGAAACAAAGGCAAGTAAAATATTAACTTAAGCATTATACAATTTAGAAATTATTATTTTAAGGAAAACTAACGACATTTAAAAGAACAGTAAAGAACATGAAGGTTGACATTGCTTTATTGTTGAAAGAGACTAAAGAGTTAAACATTAGCTACCAAATAATGCTAATTATTACTATAGAAGTTCTCATCATTGTTATGGGTCGACTTGTAAATTATGATCTAAGAAAATGGCTATATACTTTCAATTGTCTTGTTTTAGGGGTGTTGTATGAACTATTAATCATAAACATATTTAATTGCTAATTGTCTTTTTTGATGGTGTTCTATACTTTTATAATTTCTTCAAATTTTATGGAATTTGTGTAATTAATTGGTATCATAAAAATGAATATGGAAACTTAGGTATCATCTCTTAATTAATTTTAGATATCAAACTAGCAATATTATAACAAAACATAACACATTATCATAATATCAATATATGATGATAGCATCGTTGTATAGATACAATGAATTTGGCAACATAAATTTCATGGTTTAGATATTCATTTATAAAATTGAACTTACAGACATAATTGAACTTATTTGAATTCATTGTATGATCATTCTATATGCATTCAGTTACAATAATGATATATCACCAAAAAAACTCAAAACATAGTTTAACTTAGTTATCTTAGTACATGGATTTAATTATAATACTGATATTTATTTCTAGTTACAGATTAAAATGTTAACATATAATTAACTAAGAAAATTGTCTTAACTTATAATACAATATAGATGATAACGCAGGCACATTAAATACCTAACTTAAGTTTACTTGTTTACTTAATCAATTCATCTTTTAAAACTCACATATGATATGTTAAGACAAATTGAGTGAACACATCATTTCTTCAAGTTATGCCATACTACTCACCTCTTTTACCCTTTAATATACTTTACATCAACATTAATATTTTTGGCCTTGAGCTCTCATTTATTACCAAGATAAATTATTTAAAACTTGTCTCACTTTCATTCATATAAAGTAACAAAGTTGATTACCTATGTAGGAAGATTTCTTATATCCACGTAACAAAATCTTTTATCTGGAATTGATTGTTAAATACACATTCCAAAAATCATTCTTGAAATGAAACTTAACAAAAAGTCAAGTATTCACATATTTAAATCCTATGTAATCCTCGTTGATAACAAGCATTGTGAATGTTCATGTAGAGAAAATGATACAATATTAAATTTTAAATCCTTCATAAATTGATGAACTAACATGAACATAAATTACATATCTAGGAATTGGCTTGACTGTCAAATTTACAATCAATTATCTTGTATTAATATTCTCAATATTCATTTTTATTTGAAGTGCTATGTCCTTGATATAATTATTCTTGATATGTATGTGTCTTGTTTTATGTTCACTTTTGTGGCTCCTATTATTACTTTTTGATAGTCTTATTTATACATAATATATTGTAACTATTGATTGCAATAAAACAAGAATTTTCTTTATCTCTTCCTCTTCTTATGGCAACTGAGGATACAAGCTATTTCTCTGGCCCTTAACTTTAACAATATACATAATAAAAATTATTTACAATATTACATATAAATTTGTTCAAGTTTTTATATATAACTTGTAAAAGTGACAATGATTTTGTTGAATAATTTTTGGTGATTTTAACCTATAAAATATATGCAACTTGATTCTTGTTCTTCATCATAAATGAGGGTGATAACTAATTTTTTTTATTTACTTCATAAACTAATTACTACTAGTAATTATAAAAAAAGTATCCATATATAATGATAAAATTTAATGTTTATTAATGAATCTTTGAAAATATACTTAGTGGTCTTTATCAATCATACTAATTAAAATCATATGTTATCTTCGTCATCTTAAATAAGATTGCAATATGAAATATAATATACCATTGCCTTGAAGATTGGTTAAGAGTATATTTTGATTTTAACAATCTGAAAACTTTATGTTCTTAGTCCTTCTAAATGAAATAAATTCATTATTCCATATAATTTTTGTCATCTGATCTCTATTAAAGAACGTACTTTATAATCTATTTGAAGACAATTAAGGTGCGTTCCTGTAAGCCTCATAATAGGAGAGAATGTCTTCTCATAATCAATCCCTTTCCATTGTGTATCCTTTTGTCACTAGATGTGGTTTGTATCTTTTACATCTTTTATAAGTCTTATTGCTCACACTCGAATTAGATAATGCTAGGAAATTCCCACCTAGATGTAATTGTCATTGGTTAAATGTTGGACCTCGCTTTTGAAGCCCAACATTCGGAGACAAATTAATAGTCAAAACTCATTACAAATTTTGTTTAATAAACAATTAATGCATATGTGAAAAATCGATAATCAAATCGGCCCGATTTATTTAAAACAATTTTTGTCACAAAGATGCAAACGTTATTGAACATATCAGAGTTTCAGTAATTACTTGGGCTTATCACATAACACAAAGCTTGTTTTCAAAACATCTTTACATTTCAAAAATCACCGCTTTGGCTTATTACAAAATACAAAATACAAAAGATACAATTAAATGCTTATGATTAAGATGATTCTAAATTACGAAATTTTCCTAAACTAACTTCATTTCAAAAGTCTCTAACTATCTTGAAGTTCCAATGCCTTACAAGGATCGCTGATCTTCTCTTTCTACACCTGAGGGGAGAGTAGGGTGAGCTACACAGCTCAGTGGCTAATATACTTATAGCCATTGGCAATTGACCAAAGTCAAGCATATGTGTATATATATGTATGTCTAGCAATTCTAACATTTATACTTTATTCAATAAATTTAAACATTCATCAAATTTAGCTCAAATCACATAACACTCAATATGCTTCATACTTGACAATCTAAAGATGCAATGCACAACAAACAGCTCGATGGTTTCATGAAACAGAATGAGGAAATCGAAATTTACCCCATGAATAGAATGAGTGTTGGCCCCAAATTATTTTTATTGATGAGATTAAGTATGAATTATGTTGATTGTATGATTTATTGCATAGTTTGATTTAATTGGAAGTGATAGTAGAAAATATTTGAGTTTAGTATGGAATAAGTGTTTATGAAAGGGGTAATAAATTTATGAGGGCATTATAGGAAGTTCACTTAAGTTGGGAAAATTAAGACTAAGGAAGGAAGGGCATTGTAGTCCATGTGCCTTCATTTAGAGATTAAGGAATTAGAAAAAAAAAGGGAAAGAAAGGAAAGGAGAAGAGGAAGTCGTTGGAAGAGAGGAAGAAGAAGAAAAAAAAGAGGAAAGCTAGGCTTAGCAGATTTTCGAAGGATTTGGAGCTTTAACCAGTAAGTATGAGTTTATTTCTTCTTATTGGAGTTGTATTGAACCCTAGATTTGCTTGGAATGATGTTAGAACCGATGGTTTAGGGTTTAAGGGAAAAATAGATGAAATCTCTTAAGGTTGATGATTTTGATGTGTTTTGTTGATGATTTTGTGTTAGAATGAGTTTAAAACTGAAGTATGAGACATGAATCAAGGTTTAAGTGTGTTCCATGTGCAAAAGGGAAGGATTGAAGTGGGAAGAAGTAGGAAAAATCAGGTTCAGGAGAAGTTCCTAGACCCGTACGTCGCGGCGTGCTCATATGCACGTCACGACGTGCAAAATTGTGCACGTCGCGGCCAGCAGCAGGCCTTCGTCTTGGTGTGCGAAGGGAGGGGTGCACGCCGCGGCGCAAGCATACGTCCACGCCGCGGCGCATAGGTCGTTCGCCGCGGCGAACTCCAGTTTTTCTGCACAGAGATGTCTTGGTATTTTGAGCATATCTCTTGCTGTAGATGTCCAAATGAGGTGATTTTTGATGCGTTGTAAACTAGAGACATAGGGATATAAGTTTCATGAAGAAAAGAAGTTCTGAATCAGTCTCTAAGGATATCAAAACTACTCTTAAGGCCCTTTATAGAGAATGATGTGGAAAGAGCTCTTCTCTCTCTTAATTCTTATACAGCACCAGTCTAGATGGCCTAAATGTTTTTTTTTATTTGTAAAAGTTAACCTCGTTCAAATGGTGACCAGAGTAGTTTTTGAATTCTTTAGGATGGAGAAAGTGTTGGAGGAGTTGAATAGAAAATTTATTTATCTCATTCCTAAAGGCCAAGCTCCTAAGTCTCTTAAATACTATAGACCAATATATTATTACAACACCATATACAAAATCATCTATAAACACATTATGTATAAGCTAAGGCAGGTGCTACTAACTTATATTGTTACATCTCAATAATTGTTTAAAAACTATAATTAGACACAATTTCTTAAATTTTCAAGAATTATTCAAAAAACTTAATAAGAAGTATACAACTAGGAATTATCCTCTCAAAATATATTTTCATAAATCTTTTGATTCCTTTGATTAGAATTTCATCTTAAATGCACTCAAGTCTTTTGGACTTCCCATATATTTGTTAGTTAGATAGAGCAATGCATCACAACAATTTCTTACAATGTTTTAGTCAATGGTGAGCCAATTAAGTTCATTAAAAGAGCTTGGTTTTGAGGAAAAGATATCCTCTATCTATATTAGGTGTGGGGGTCCTTACTGTACTTATTTATATTGAGCATGGCGGCCCTGACCATACTTATTTATATTGAGCATAGAGGCCTTGACCATACTTATTTATATTAACCATGGAGGTCCTGACCAAGCAAATCTTTACTAAAAAACTAGCTTAAATCCTCTTTCATTAAAAAAGAGAGAAGCTTTTGATCACCTCAGTAGGATTCAAGAAGCCCTTCCCATGCAATCTGATGACCCTTATATCAAATTTTGTAAAACTGATGACCTGAAGAGATATCACTTAGTTTTAGACTCTTACAATTTTTAGCTAAGACAATAGCTAAAATGGTATAGCTGTTAGAGGGAGATAAAAATTCCAAGTTCTTTCATAACTTCATCAAAGGGAGAAGGCATAGAGGGAGAATTATTACTCTAAATGACTATAATGGAAACACCGTGACTGATCAAAGTAATCTCAAGGAATTAGCTTATTCCTATTTCAAGTTTATTATGGGAGAGTCATTTAATTCCCCAATCTACCAGATGGGCTAGTTGAATTCATTAGAAATGCTCTTAACCCTCAATATATTCCATAACTAATTAATGAGGTTACCTTTAAGGAGATCAAAACTACTCTCTTTTCTTTTAACCAAATAAACTCTTGGTCTAGATGGTTTCAATTCCATATTTTTCTAATTAACTTAGGAAATAATTGGCTCAAAAATGACCAATGTAGTCCAAGAATTCTTTAGAACTAGTATGCTTCTTACTAAGCTTAATAAAATTTATATATTTCCAATGCCTAAAGTTTACTATCCATCTCCTATTAATGAGTTTATACCTATAGCATGTTGTAATGTGATCTATAAAATGATCTCTAAGATCATAGATACTAGAATGTAAAGACTCAACATGACTTCATTAACCTAATAAAGGGACTTTTATAATGGGAAGGAACATAGGACACAACATTAGCCTTGTTTAGGATCTATTCAAAGGCTATGAGTATCACAAAACTATTAAAGGTTATGCAATGTAAATTGATTTCACCAAGACTTTTGATTCACTTAATTGAAATGTTATCCTGACCTCTTTACAAATGATTAGTTGCCTCAGTAAATTCGTAACTTGGATTCAAGTTTCCATTTCTTTAATTTCGTATTCTATGATAGTTAATGTAGAACCCTCAAGGGTCTTTAAAACAACCCAAGGTTTATAATTACTATAGAAATGATATCCAAATTAATCAACAAAAATATTGCAAAAGTTTCATTACAAATGTGACAAACTTCAGCTCACTTGCCTAGCCTTTGCAAATAATCTTTGGTTACTTTATGGGGCTGATTTGGTCTCAATTAATATCCTGATGTAATCTCCAGACATCTTTAAAAGGTTGTCTAGTCTAAAATTCAATCCAAGCAAGAGTTGTATCTACTTCTAAACTCCTTCCTTAAGCTTTGCACTTTTAAATTCCTCCTCCTTATTATTGTAACTTATTTAACCCTCATTCAAATAATTAGGAGTCCCAATTTACTTAGGAAGTTATTTGATAGTATAAAGATGAAAAAATTGCCATTTTTGTTGATTTTTCATTAATATTTTCATTTCTGTTCAGATTGAAAAAAGGAAGTTGATTGGTATTGTCCAAGGTTTTATCTCATATGTGTTATAGAGTATAATTTTTTTAAAACCAAAGGTTAAAACTAGATATGGGATGATTTACGATTTTTGGAATAGGTATTTTTTATTGGATGAATCGACTTCGTGATCTTGTTGAATCTTAAGAGAAAAAAGAGCATTGCTATCCATTTTATCAATTATTTGATACTTATTAGTTCCAATTTGAATATTTTTTCTATTTTGATATTGACCCAACACTCAATATTGGCCTTATTTTGAGTTCCAATTTTATCTAGGAAGTTAACTACAAAGACTGTTCTCCTCTTGTTAGCTTAATTGTTAAAAGACTTCATTTTTGGTGCAATTTTTCTCTATCTTATGGAAGGAGGATCTAACTTGCTATTTCTGTACTCAGCATCCTTCATGTATACTAGTGCTCCCATCTTACATTACCTAAAGGAGTCATGAGGTTAATTGACAAACTTAAAAGGGATTTTGATTTGGAATGGATGCAATAGCAGTACCAAAATTGCTAAAGTTAAATAAGTACTATTTGCCTTCCTAAGTAGCATAAAGTACTAGGCTTATGCTTAATCAAGAGACTATCAAGGGTAACATTGGCTAAAAGATTATGGAAAATCTATATCGAAAAGGAAAATCTATACATAAGATGGATCCACACCTACTATTTAAAAGGCCAAAACATTTGAATAATTGGTGTTAAATTAACCTACTCTTATAATCTTTTAGTAAATATTGTTAACCATAACTTTCAAGTAGAACTATGTCAAGAAAAAATTACTAATGGAAAGGATACTAACTTCTAGTATAATAACTGGCATAGGTTAGGCATGTTATATTAACTTATAGACTTCAATATGCTCAAAACAATTGATTTAGTAAATACCAAGGTGAGTGACATGTTGGAGAATAACTCCTGACATTATCCGTACCATTCAACTAGAGGATATTAAACTTCATTATCTCTCCATCAAACTTAACAAAAGAGTATCCTCGTCCACATCAAATTTTGTCTTAGTCCCTTTTATGAATGACCTTCCTAAAAAAATTGAAGATGAATTTTTATACTATCTCTAGCAATTTTCAAGATGAAAAGTTCCATTAGAAATCCCAAATCATTAACTTAAACTAAAACATCCTCTATAATACCAATAGGATGAATTTAAGAGCAACAAGCTAACTAAAAAATTACATTAGTTTCTTATAAATAATTCAGATTTAAAGCTCAGTAAATTAAGTATAGCATGACATTGATAAATGCACCTAAGTCTGGCACATCACACTCAATTTTCTTATCACCAATGACACAAGGAAGTGTAAATATACCTGGATCTTTGAATTTTCTAGTAATTTTTTATTTATCATAGCTAATACATTCATACTTAAAATTATTCTCTGCTTATCCTTTAGCTTCCTTTTATTTATAGATAGTTTTTTTAAAGAACTTTTCATGTTTCAAAATTTTCTTGATGGCCTCTAGAAGTGGTATATTAATTTCCACCTTTTTGAAGATCTCTCTCTCTCTCATATTCCTCTTCTTTTGATTTAGCTAACTTGTAAAAGAAAGGAGGCACATATGTATTAGATGATATAAGTAGAGAAAAATTAGAGTTTACTTTAGCTGCATCTTGAGTTGGAACTTCATCTTTCTTCTTTCATTATTCATCATTTTCTACCTTCATTGGTAAGGAAGATCATAACTAAATCTCCTTCCCACTTCTCAATGTCATTGCATCATCATTCTCCATAAAATTCACCATTATTTGTTAAGTTAATTTTCCCGATGCTTATGCTCCCAATTTATTAACAGAGGTGACTAATTTAGTTATCTAAGTTTTTAAGTTCTGAAGGCTTAATCTTGTCTCTTGTTGAAATTTATGGGTTTTATAAACAAGTGCCTAAACAATTTCATCCAAAGATATACTTGAATTTGAAGATTGAGTATGTATAGGTGCTTGAGGTTGTCTATTGAAATTGTAAGGTTAAGGTTGGTATCTATCTTGCCTTTCTTGATTTTCATATTTAAGCTCAAATGATCCTTCCATCCTGGATTATAAAGATTTGACTAAAGGTCATATTTTCAATGAGATTGACTAGGAAATCCTTTTATTGTATTAGATTCTTGAAGGGAATCTTGTTGCAATGTAGGGAATATATCTATAGGATGCCCTAAGAATGAACATATTTTATAACACTCATGCCAATTACAGTTGACCTACAACCATTTGATGATCTAGAACAATTAAATCCAAAATTTTATCATCAAAGTTAATATTACTAACCTCATTCACAGACTTAAAATCTCTATCCATATTATCTCTAACTGTTGAGAATTTTCGGTCATATTTAAAATCAATTGTCTAGCCGTTGTTTACTAAAGGTCCTTTACTAGCTACATTTACCATAATCTTATCAAGTGATAGTAGCCCTTCAAAAAGGTACTAAATCTAAAGTTGATCAGGAACCTAATTGTGTGGGCAGCTAGCATATAATTCATTAAACCTCTCCCAATATTCATATTGTGTTTCTTCATTAAATTATCTTATCCCACATATCTCTTTTCTAACACCTCCATTATGGTCATACCTCATATCCCTAGCACCCCTATTATGGTCACACCTCATATCCATCAACTCTTTCATTAAATATCCAGACTCAGCATTATTGGATACTTGGTATCTATCTTTGACAGTAGTGTTAAATTATCTTATCCCACATATCTCTTTTGAAGGTGAACCATGCTTAGAATAAATTCCCTAACACCTCCATTATGGTCATACCTCATATCCCTAACACCCCCATTATGGTCACACCTCATATCCATCAACTCTTTCATTAAATATCCAGACTCAACATTATTGGATACTTGGTATCTATCTCTGACAGTAGTGAGAAAATCTTTAGCAGATGTCATGTCAGGCAAACCACTTAGTAGGTGTTCAGCAATGGTCCTCTTAATTGCAACCAAGCTAAGTCAGTTAGATTTTTTGTAGCGCCCCCTTACCGCAGAGTATAAACCGGGACGCCCGTAGGTCATTCCAATACATATCCTACGATAAGGGTGAACTACGAACAATCACTACTGTACTTCACATGGCTTCACAATAATAAAACATTGGTATAAAATCACAAATTTTTTGAACTGAATGGTTCCTCATTTCATTTCATCAAAATCAGAAGGGTATACATCTGTCAGCGATTACTGTCTATACATCACTCTAAAGACTTAACACAAAATACATCAGCTCTATCTAGGTCCTCCCAAAAGTCCTAGCTGACCGACCTGTGAATCATGACTTCTCTTGCCAACACGATCTACACGACAGGAAAAGTCCCTCTGGAGCTAGGAGTCTACTCTCGATTCTGAAAAATATGTTGCAATTTTGGGTGAGTTTGCAAACTCAGTGAGGTAACCATCATCGATGGTTCACTCAATTCATGCAACAATCAAACATAACATAGTTATTTCATAATTTCATATTCAGAAGTACCACATGATTGTTAGCACATAAGGCATTTTGCCTTTCACTCAATTAAAAAGATTAAATCAAATGCATATGAAATGCGTATATGACACTTTTCTAATTTATTATGGTGTTGTGACTGAGCGCCTAAATTGTCCTAATATGGGCGCATTAATCGTTGAGCCTAAGGCTCTGAATCACTGTGGGCTCGAGCTTTGGATCACTGTGGGCTCAAAGCCCAAATGTATTGAGCTTTTAGCTCTCGGTGGCTGCTCCGGTCACAACTGTCATTATCTGGTCATGCATTCATGCATGGAATGCATATGTAACAATATAAGTCATAATTAACACACGTTTCGAAATCTATCAAATCATAAACAAGTAGTTCACAAATTTTCATACAAGTAGCACTTCTATGTCATAACTTCTCAATACATCGAACCTTATGTCCGGAATCCACAATCAGAAACACAATTCACTAACCCACCATAATTCACCATAATTTTCTAAGCAAATCATAATTGAGAGAACCATCTAGGTCACTCACCAATAGTGTAGCGCCCCCTTACTGTAGGGTACGCACCGAGACGCCCGTGGGTCGTTCCGACGCATATCCCACAGCAAGGAAGTTCTACTATCGAAACAATCGCTAAATACTCGCATGGCATCAATATAATTAAACCGAATCATGCAAATCACTAAATTTTAAAAACCGCAATAGTCTTTCATTTCATAATATCAATCCAAAATATAGACAAGTCTATCAGTTCCCTACAGTCTAACACAATATCCCAAAAAGGAAACTGATACAAAAGTCTATACTAAGTCATCCCCAAAAATCGTCCCAGCTGACCGACCTG
>JANITW010135950.1:0-13128 GCA_027564335.1 Erythroxylum williamsii | reverse complement strand
TCTGCTTCTTCTAAGGTGTTATCATTATCCCCATCATCCAATTCTACCCAAAAAAGCTTCTTACATTGATGTGTTGCCGAGTAAGGCTCATCACAGTTATAACACAAGCCTTTGGACCTTCTTTCCGCCATCTCCGCTTGAGACTTCTTCTTGATAAAACGCGAACTCGTAACAAAAGAAGCTGCTGGGACAGAATTTGTAATCCTCGCTTGTGAACCCGTTATCGTGCTTGCACTCATCTTTGTAGGCTACCACAAACCCCTGCGGTTATTGTTTCTGCAGCTAGTGTTTTTGCTCATATGCCCTTGCTAAACTCATGACAGAGCACAAATTTGGTGGTTTCAAAAGTTGAACGTCCAACCGAATGGAATCATCCAAACCGAAGGTGATCCGGTATGGTTTCGTTTGCACGTGCCAATTTTTCCTGAAATTGCTTCTGATATTGCTCAATTGATCCCATCTGTCTTAGGGTAACCAAATCCCCGATTGGATTACTGCTCTCCGAAGATCAAATCTCTGAAAGCAATATTTCAAAAAATCAGCCTAAGACATAGTGCCTTTAGTTTTCTTGAGTTGGTAAAACCACATCTGTGCTTCTCCTAAAAGGTGGAATCCAGCTAATCCAACCTTTTCTGCCTCCCGTGTATTCTGATTTTCAAAGAATTGCTCACAATGATGTGCCCAAATTAAAAGATCTTCCGAACCATCATAGGTCGGAAAGTCCAATTTAACATATCAGGGAACCTGAGATATGTAAGTTCTTGGCTGAGAGTGATTACCTTCTGTACCGCCAGAATTTTTAGGTTGGGTCGAATGTTCTCTAAGTGGAGTATCTCCACTATTTACCTCGCTGTTGGACGGATGTGATTGGACAAGTCCCGATCTTGTGATTGCTTGCAATAGCTTGGATAACTTCTCGTCGATTCGCTGCTCCATAGCTGAGAGTTTAGCATCAACACGATCTCTTTCCTCCCTTAAACGGGCATCGATATCATCGTCCATAGTGATAGGCTCTGATACCAAATTTTTAGGACCCTTGGTCATAGATTGAGTCACAGGATGATGTATAGAGTAATCTTGCAACTCTGTTATATCCCTGTTCTTGTTAGAATTCTTCTTTCTACCTATTTTGGAAGAAGAAAAGAAATTCGACTCTAAGGGAGACCGAAACCTTGGACCTCGTTAGAGAGAGCTCCAAATTTCTGTTTTGATAAACTATGACTTGCTTTCTTTATTCATGAAATAGCCCTTATATAGGCGTGTTCACATAGGAAAAGGAAATACGAAATCCCTAATTAATATGATTTCCTAGAGTAATAAGGAAACTAGTAATATGTTTCCAATAATAAACCTAAAACCCTTTAAGCAATTTAAATAAAACTTGCAAACTAATTAACGTAATTTGTGGCTGTATTTTTGGCCTATAAACACGTCCACAACAATTCGCCTCTCATCTTCTCTTATTTTAAAAAATTTCTATATGTTCCTAACCATGAATCTAATTTCACTTCTCAACTTACAAAAGATCTAATTCTTTAGTCACGTTCATTGACATCCATAGTGCATGCTTTCAAAATTGAACTTTAGGAAGATTATAAATGTAAGGATTTTCTGTAATTCTTCAATAAGAAGACGAGAACCTTATGATTTAGTTCACTCTAACGTCAAGGGTTTACCTAAGATTTGAGGCTCAAATGCAACAAAATGGTCTATAACCCTTAGTGATAATTACACTCGAGTGGGACATAAAGGTAGGTCACCATACCTATCTACTCAAAGGTAAGCTCATTTCCTTATTGGTATACGTGGATGATAATAATATTATAGCAGTTAAATACGGGAGGTTGGAAGTTGAGTTGACTAGATCATTGACCTGGGCAAGCTTAAATACTTTCTAGTGCAACATACCACATTCCATATTGACATAGACTGTATAGGTTCCTTAAAAGATGAAAGGTTTATGATTGAATATTATGTGCTCCTAGGAGGAGATCTCATTTTCTGAAAGGGAAAAAGAAAACCTTGATGTCCATTGCCAAATCACAACTCAAAGCAATAACTATGCAATTTGGAAATTATTGTGGTCGAAAAGCATTATCAAATATTGGAAGATAAATAGAGAAAAGCATATGAGATTGCGATGTTACAAAACAGCATCAATAAGTATTACTCACATTCCTAAAATTACGAATCATATAGAGATAGATCAACAATTCATAAGAGAAATTGATAATGGGTCCCCTATATTGCAATTACTATCCAATTAGTAAGTGTGTTCACAAAGTTATACTTGCTTTTAGGTTTCAAGAACTCACAAGAAAATTGGGACTAAAACATGCACCCACTAGCTTCAAATGGAGTGCTGGAGAATAATAGTTAACCTAGATAAGCATAAATTGTCATTGACTGCATTGTCAAATAGTACAATCAACTTTGATTAGTATTAACAAGACTTGATGTTATTACCATAATTATATATAGCTTAATCGTATAAATAATGCAAGAGATGGCAATAGGCCAAGCTGGCAAAAGTGCAACCAAAGCTTGGGCCAAAGCCTAATTGGCCTTGAGCCTAAGCCCAGAACCACATTGTTTTGGTCTTAAGTTTATTAAAGCTTAAGAAAAAATGATGTTGTTTCATGGAAGAAGGTGTGACCTATTTGGGGTGTTGAACCAAGTTTTGGGCTAGCCCACTAAACTCGAACTTAACTTGAAGTTTGGGTTGATTAAGTCTAGGTTGTTGACTTCGAGACCTTTTGTCAAACCTAAATAGGCCTTTCTAGTACAATTTCAAATATAGCAATAAACCATTAATTCTTTGATTTCTACACAATATCAAATAGATGAATACAGTATTCTATTTTTGATTTCTATAGTTGGCAAACAAGATCAAAGTTACATTAAAATTGTTTGATGTTATTCCAAAGTTATACCTAGGAAGACATTTTAAAAGAATAAGGATAAGATATACCTAAAGATTACAAATTAATCCATTTAACGCAGTAACAAAATTATTCATCCATACTTAGATTTACACAATTTTGGAGAACCATTGGCAAATGTAACAAGGAATAGTATTAAATAACTCTTCCAAGTTTATGGCAATATCAACAATTCAATTTCACGAAAGACTAGGCTAACTTTATGCAAGATAATCATGGAAACGTCTAGAATGTACTAAAACTAAAGATGAAAATGCAACATTAGTCAAAATTTTGAAGTGTGGTAAATAGTTTCTTAATGAAGATTTGACATAAATAGTTAGACATATTAATCCCTTTACCAATGTAAGAACACAAGATATACACACCTTTTGGTTTAGGAACAAGGTGAGGACTCCATATGTACCCATGTGGAATATCGGAATCAGAGCCCTGTGAACCACTAAGATAGGTGACAGGTCGTAGCCTCAACTTTTTTTTCCTTACATCATTTATCATGTCCCGAATTCCAAGCCATATCAGAGAGTCAACTATTTGATATGAAAGCTACAAGAATTGCAAAAGGTAGTAGTTACTTTGAAATCACTAAGAACAACGATCCTCGTGCACAAAGGAGAGCAGATAAAGAATAAATAGGCTCACTCTATATGCAGCTGGTGGCTTCACACGAGACAATGGATGTGGGAATTCACTAGTTGGCCTGTTGAGAGAAAATGAAAATTTGGTTACACTAGAGAGAACTAATGAATAGGAAATAAATGTAAGATCAAATGATGAATGAGTAATTATAATAAAGGCAAATTGAATCTTGATTTATTACCCAGACAAGACTTACGTCCAAGGCATAGTGAAAAAGATATGAATTGGAATTTTCAGTGCCTCTGCAACATGTGTATGGCCTGGAAAACCATTGGTTAGATTTGAATGCATTGGGAAGTGTGATTGCAAAATCATCATATTCCTTTAAATTTTTAACGAGCTATGGTTGGTCATCCATTACAAAAGCAAATACGAAATTTTCAGCTATTTACAAAATAACTTATCCAAGAATAGCTAGAACATGTCATAGAAAGGGAGATATTAATTCATAGCTAACATACTACCTATAGAATGATCATCCAAAAACATGGAAACTCAAAGTAAAGTATCCAAAGCTATTGGAAATTATCAAAGCCATAAAACTAAAGGAACTAAAAAGAGGAGCAAACACAAAAACTACAATGAAATGCTCCTAATAAATAATTGCATAGCAAAATGCTATCCCTAAAACACAGTTTTCACACAACTTAATCTAAAAGGTCATAAAAATAACATTGAACAAAGCAACGTCAATTGGAAAGGAAATGTATTGTAGATTCAGATTTGAAAACAATTTGATACTTACCATATGCTGGTGGATTGGCAATAATTGCATCTGCCTTAAATGGAATGCCTGAATCAATGTCGGCCTCCTTACATGCTGGAAGTAAAGAGAAAATGATATCCTTCATTTGATTTCGTTGAACTGGTATTTCTGAAGGCCCCGATGGCAAGAAACCTTTGTTTTTAACCATGTCTGCTCAAATAGAAGTGAGTGAGTAGCATACTAATAGGATTCCCTACTCAGCTATTAACAAGACAATAACAAATTGGGCAACTACCTCTTGTAGGACATTTTCAAATAAAAAAGAAAAAAGAAACATATGTAATCCAAACAGTTCAAACAGGTTCAATTTTTCCCCATGAAACAAAATATTTCATGCACAAAGTCAAATTTCCCTAAAGGCATATTGCTTTATGTGTAAGCCCATAAAACACACAAATAAAGAAAATTTGCATCACCATTTGACCATAGAACATGTCAATTCCATGGTAGAGCAATAAATAACTGGATGGCTCATAAATCATGCAATTGTTCAAATGCATATCAATATGTAATGCCAATGCACACATAAAGCAGCCTTTCCATTGCTTTTTAACCAAAATATGACAAACATAGCAGCAAAAATAGGATGACTTCAATAATATAAAAGAATGGGCTCTCTCGAGTACATACAACCAGCAAGAACTTTTGGATCCCCGCCTAAAGGGTAAAACTCCAATCCAGCAGTCAGGACAAACTCCTTGAAATTTGAATGAGTTGCTAATCTAACACGATGGCCAAAATCCTACACACAACCTTTTCCATTAGTAAGATGAAATTCAAACAGTAACATCTCAAACCAATAAAGAAAAAAAATTCAATTTCATATATATTAATCATAGTGAAATCCCACAAGTTTTCCCAATAATTTTGATACTGAAAAAAATTCATGCAATGTGAACAAAGTTTTTTCTCAAGTTTTCCCAATAATTTTGATACTGAAAAAAAATTCATGCAAGATTGCATGAATTTTTGTCAGTATCAAAATTATTGGGAAAACTTGAGGAAAAACTTTGTTCACATTAACGGGTCATAACATGAGAATAACCAAAACTAGAGATCTAAAAGTTGAGCATTAATGAATAGTGATTAAAAGAAATAATCTAGGCTACTGGTAATTTATAATAACAAAGTTTTTTCCACATTTTAACTCCAAGATGATGCCAAATTAAGTAACAAAACAATATTTTCTCTAAATAACAAACCTGTAAGCGCTTTCCAATCGCAATAAATGGCTGCACATCTCCACGTGTACCAACAATAAGCATTACTATTTGCATTGGTGGTATGTATTGGGGATCTGTTGCATCAAGAGGTTCATCCTCAGCGACTGTGCTGAATGTATCTTCACGTCCACCACTAATAGATTGAGTTTCAACATCTGCTGGAATTTCAAATTCTACAGTTCCATCATCTTTAACAGTAGCTATTCTGTTCAACAATTTAAGCTGCACAATTTTAAAGATCAAATAAAAATCCAAATATATGGCTTCTTTATTGTGACGTAGATATTTGATTCAAAAAATCAACCTCCATGATTGAAAGAATAAAAACCCTAGGAAAATAAATAGACAAGTGATAGTTGCGATGATGACTATGAAATACCCAGAATATGAAAGACGTCTTAGTAGTTAACAAAAAAGGAGATTAAATGAAATTACAAGTAATGTTCTTAAACTTTAAGAAAAAAATTCAGGGGTAATGTAGCTATAACATGAAGATAAGCATCTCAAAAAATTGAATGTAAATATTGGACAAGGAACAGTCATGAGGGTCCTCTTAAAACTACCTAGAATATTAAACTAAATTCATTATGATTTTAGGCTCAACATATCCCAAAAAACGACCAAACAAGCTAGCATAAGTCCCTAGAATTGCTTCAGGTCAAATTAATGCCTTCTAGAGATGGGCCTTTCACTCAATTTTATAGGACAAAGATTGAGTGTACCAGGGACAGGCATTAAATGAGAAAGGCAGGTGTAGTTACCATCAACTTAATTGAGCACAAATTTTAGAAGGATTAGCTATCTCAATCTTTTTCAAATAAGGCAAATTGTAATGATTCATAGAGCCAGAAGAAATCGCCACAATCTAAAATCTTCACGTTAAATCACCAAAAAATAAAGTAAAATTAATTAATTATAACTGCGAAATAAATAACATTTTCCACACTGTGTGCAACAATTACAATAGAAAACAAATAAGAAGGGAATATTCACCTTTATGCAACCCAATTCTATACTATGTATCTTCCCAAACACTCAAATAAACTCACATTTGGAGAAAGTAAAATAGAGAGGTTCACTAGTATCAAGTAATCATATAAGCTAAATGATTCTCCCACAAATATCGCATTCACATTGAAATAAGAGAAGCAAACAATTAGACGACATCAATCACACTTAATAAAGCATGCATATAGTAGTCCACATTGTATAGAACATTGCTAAGGTTACGTCATCACTGAGCATGAGAGGCATGATTTCAAACATCATCAGTTAGTCAATGATGGAGTATAATACCTTCTGCTGGGCAGAAATCTTGTCATCAAAAAATTGAGCAGCTTCTTCAGCAAATATGTTAGGAGGTCGATGTTTCTCAGTTCTAGACTTTTCTAGCTTCAGCTTATCCCAAGTTGATTCCACTTTATTACTTTCAGCAAGCGTAGTACAAGGTTGTTGCTTCTCAGTTGCAGATTTTTCTAACTTCAGCTTATCTGATGTAGATTCTAATTTATCGCCTAAAGGCAATCTTTCATACACCATGCTTGATTCATATGTACTCGGGCCATCAGTTCCTAAATTAAGAAACATCAAAATATAACACAAACACAAGCTTGCAATTGGAAGATCAGGTAATTAGAAAAAGGGTTTTAAAAAATCAGATAATGGTCAAATTAACATGAAGAGAAAATGAAATTAGATTTCACTTTTGAACTTGCAACTACATCTTCAAATTTATCATATGGAAGCTCCTTTTTCTTAATACTTAAATCCTCCTAATCACTTCAATTGCAAGCCTTCACTCACTGCGCATAATACTAATTCAGTTATATGTCTTTTTTAGTATCTGTTAATGTGTTTTTATGTCTCTCTGACAAAATTTTCAAATAAAAAATTCCAGCTCCAACTTGCCAACTTTGCAAGCCCCTATAAACCATAAACAAGAAGAAAATAGATTATTACCGGACCTGTCAAGTAGCGTCCCACTCTACCCCTCTAAAATATGGTTAAACAATTTCAATCGCAGTTTCAAGCTACAACATAGTAAACAGGGAAAAGGAGCTTCTGATGATTTGGCAAATATTTCAAAAAAAGCTGTCGTAAGTCTAACACTTGCGATGCTAACTTGTGCATCTATATAGAGTGAACTATTGCTAGCATCCTCTTCAAATGTAACTACAAATTGTAAACCTGCAAAAACAGAATAGCTTCGTTCTTGTTGAACACACATTTTAATTGAAAACAAATAAACATAGATAACCACTCTTCTATCCATAGCTAAAATACTCGTATGGCTACCAGGCCACAATACAAAACACAAATTCCTTAGAAATTAACTAGTTTAACAACTACAACACGAAGACCAGCAATAACTATGAAAGCCATCTGACATGTAACTCGTGCAAGACACAAATTTATCACTTCCACACAATTTTTAATGGACACTTCAAATGAAAAAGAAGAATTTCAATCCAAAGAAGAAATCATTAAAAAAAACGAAATGAATGTATAATTGAGATCACAAATGAATCCAATAAAAAATTTTAAGAAACTGAATAAACAGTACCTCCATTATTCACTAGACCACGTCCGACGCAATCAATACTACCACCAGAAGCAGAATCGGAGGCAGAATGAATGGCGTCTACACTCTCCAATTCTTTGATATCGGTGCTAGTTCCGACGCCAATTTCCTGGTCCATTTTGATCGGAACCTCAATTGGAGCCGATGAAGAGGAAGAAGAGGAAGAGGAGGATGTGTTTCGGCGAATTTCCATCCCCGCCTCCACCGCCGCCGGAAAAATCGACTGCTGCTCCAGATCTGCCGATAGTTGGTGTGCGGTGAGAGACGCGTGGAGTGGAGGTGTGAGTTCTAGTCTGATTGGATTCCGTGAAAGTGGCAGATTTGGAGGGATTCTCTTTAATGCGCAGGGAATCGGGAAGTCTCCAGAGACGAGCCACGTTCATTCGATGCGTACTCTACTCGTACGACTAGGCGTTAACGCAACTGTCCGATCTTGAGGGCAGTTTCGTCAATTAGAAGTTGTCGGTCCGCACTTGTCGTCCATAGACCTCGTTGAACATTAAAGTCATCAGCATATTAAAATGACTCCTGAAGGACTTATTCTTTTTTCTGCCGCCCGATAACGGTTTTCAGAAAACATTGTCGTCTTCACATGCGGGGTAATCATTGGCATTTATTTGGATTTCTTTTTGTTTCTCGCTATCTGTATTAAATTGCTTTATATAAGAAGTAAGTTTATTAATTTTAATTAAGTGTTAAATAAATTATATTTTAAATAATCGTATAGTTTACTAATAAAATTGTATATTATTTAATGTCCTCATACTTTGCTTCTTGGCGGACTTTCGCCGAAATATTGTTTTCATTTATATGATATATTTTAAATAAATTATTTAATAAGTTAATAGCATATGTTTAATTTATCAAAGTGTTTCAATAGTTGTTTACTTGCGCCAGGCAATTTTTAGAGGCATTTCATCATTGATTAGACCTTGCTTAGACATAATATGAAAGTTCTGTCATTAACGCGCATTCAATTGCAAGATGGTCTTAGGGGGATCAAATCCTTTTTCCCTTTTAATCTGACAAAATTAAAAAAGATAAAATTAATTAAAAAAAGATAAACGTAAGGCCTCGTAATCTTTAACTATAGGGATCATAGATTATCTCCTATCCTATATCTAAATATAGATCTCATATGTACTCAATCATATCATTCACCAATTTAACCACATTATCAAATCTGTACTCACAATAACTAGTTGACATAACTACCTATATCACTATCATTTGTTTCCCTTTCCGTACGTACACTCTTAATCAATTTAGAATTATAGACACATAGCTATCTTGAAATTCTGATCTCAATTTACTAACACAATTTTATACTAGATCATAAGTTTCGAGTTCAACCTTTCAATTCCATTTTGTTTGTACACCTTAAATCTTGTCGTCTTCACCCTGTCTCCGTCTCTTTTTTAGTCAATTTATGAAAAAATTTTCATATCCATATCAATGCAAGTACATCTCCACACAAAATTTCATTGCCATACTCATTGACATAACCACAAATACTGAATCTATGTTTAACATATCGGACTACACCATATTTCTTATTTCTAAATATCCACAAACTTTCCTTATCTCACACTCTAACCAAACACCATTCTTCTCATTGTTTCTAATAGTCTAAGCTCTTAACAGAAGTTCATACATGTGACTCATGCGGTTGCAATTACTGGAATTCTATACTCATCAGTACCCTTCTCTAATGGTGAGAAATCAGGTGTAGCAGATCCTTGCATAAATCCTTGTGTTCTTTTTACAAGATGGCATTTTACTCCTACAATAAGACACCATCTTTCAGCTTACTTTCATTCTAATCTTATTTCCTATATGTATGCATGATATGCATGCATTTAATGCAACACATCAACTCACAATACAACAATTAATCACATAGCTTACAAATTCATAACACTATCTATTCTGAGCCTAGAAAAACCCTAAGCTTTGATACCAAACAATGCTGGACCCCGATTCTAAAGCCCAACATTCGAAGAAATTTAACGTGACCTCATTGCAAATTTTCTTAAACAATTTATGCATATGCGGAACATCGATAATCAAATCAGCTCGACTTATTTAAAACAATTTCAGTCACTAAGATGCAATCATTATTGAACACATCAGAGTTTCAGTAAGCACTTGGGCTCATTACAGAACACAATGCTTATTTTCATAATATCTTTACATTTCAAAAATCACCCCTTTTGGCTTATTACAAAATACAAAATACAAAAGATACAATTGAATGCTTATGCTTAATATGATTTTAAATACCAAAAATTTATGAGCTAACTTAATTACAAAAGTCTCTATTCTTAGTGTTCCAATGCCTTACAAGGATTGCTAATCTTCTCTTTCTGCACCTGAGGAGGGAAGCGTGGGGTGAGCTACGCAGCTCAGTGGTTAATATATTTATAGTCATTGGCAATGAGCCATACAATCAAAGGTATACGAATATCCATATAGGCATACATATCTCATAATTCAATCCATCATCACATAGAACAAATTAGATGTGATTTAGCATCAAAGCGTAACACTCAATTTGCATCATAACTTAACACATCAAAATGCATCATACTTGACAGTTCCATTATGCAATGCACAAGCAATTGGCTCGAGGTTTCGTGGAACTAAATAGAGAAACCGAAGTTTGCTTCATGAACAAAATGAGTCTATTTTTTGGATCTCGTGGGCCACAAGTTGGCAATCAGGAGAAGACTTTACGTTGACGTGTATGTGACTACGAAACGATTCCTCTCTCGCCCAAGCAAAGAACATAATCAATGTTCAAAATCATTTTATCAAAATGAAATTCTTTCATACTTTTCATATTCTTTCCTTTCTATTTATACAAAATGTCATGACATATTTCAAGGCATAACATTGATCAAAATCACAATTTAATTATATCAAAATATCATGCTTCTTTCATTGTATAACAAAATCAAATCATCATGTTCTTTTCAACAAGTCAATTTCAAACAATTTAACACATATTCATACATAGGTAAGAATTTGCCCAATCACACAATAACTATAAATACATTACCCACCTCATTTTCTTATTAAGATCCAAGTCAAGGTTATCTTTCCCCTTGCTCTTGAGTAAGATTCTTTTGGGTCTTTAGATTTTTTATCAATTTAAGAGATCTTTAGCTCAAAGGGAAACTCTTCTCTTCCTCTTCCTTTTTCCTTTCTTGAACAACTCCAAAATCTCTTTTAAAGACTAAGAAAAGTTAAACCCTAGCTTGTTTTCTCTTCTTCTCTTTGTATCTCTCTCTCTTCTTCATGACACTCTCTCTTTTTCTCTTCAATTTTCGTTCTTCTTTCTTCTTCAAATGCAAGAAAACATTTCTTATTCCAATTATGCCCTTAATGATTGAGAAATGTCCCATTTGTCCTTCCATTTATACCTTATGTCTTTTATACTTAAGTGTCTTGCAAAAAGTACCCTTGAACATTCCTATAATCTTAACGCTTTAATTCAGAAAAGTTTCCCTTGTCTTAAGTTTTTAATGCCATCAAAATCCACCAAAATCAATCCATTTGGTCCAAAAATCTCAAAATTAAGGCCCAAACATTTCAGACTGTTGTTAGACTGAAATAGTACACTATACTCAACTTCCATCCAGAATTTGAAAGTCTTAGAGATTGAACTAGATTTTGATTTCTTCATAACATTTGTAGCTCCATGGCTCTAGTTTAGTTTGAAACTAGAATAATATTATTCGGAGCTCTACTGGTCTAGAAATCATCAAAATACTGAAACATGTTTAGTAAAATATCCAATTCCTACTCTTCCAATTGATACCCTTACTTTGATTTAAACAATCTTTTTTTCGAATCAATATAAAAAGCTATAACTTTCATGGAGACATGAAGAAGAAATGTGGTAGGAATCCATGGTTTAAGAATTACTTTATATGGAGGTTGGATAACAAAATTATAGCCGAAAGAATCAAACAAGATTTGGTCCTCAATCATATTGAACCTATCTTGGGACAACTGGCATAACTCACTAGAGATGTTTGATTAATATTATCTTAGAAATATTTCAAATATTTATTTTAGATATACAACTTTCAAGAAGACCTTGATGTCAAATTTTATCATCTGAAGGGTCAAAAATGGACCAGACGAAACCAAATGAAAAAAGCAAACAAATTGAAATAGCAGACAAATTGGGAAAGTTGCTATAACTTTCCCTACAGATATCAGATTTCTGTGTTCTTTAGATGATTTGAAAGAGAACTTCAAGATATACAACTTTCAGGAAGATCTCAAAGATATATTCTATAGTTTGAAAGGTCAAAAATGGAGCATACGATAGGTATAGAAGAAACTAAATGAAAAAACAGACTAATGGGAAAAAGCAGATGAATGGGGAAAATTATCATAACTTTCCCTATGGATATTGAATTTGTGTGTTACTTTAGATGTTTCAAAACATGATTTCAAGATCTACAACTTTCAAGAAGAACTTAAAGATGGATTCTATCATCTAAATAGTCAAAAATGGAGCAAACAATAGGTAAAGACGAAACCAAATGAAAAAACAGATTTATGGGAAAAAGTAGATGAATGGGGAAAATTACCATAACTTTCCCTAAAGTTATCGTATTTGTATGTTCTTTGAATTTTTTGAAAGAGGACTTCAAGATATACAACTTTTAAGAAGATCTAAAAGACAGCAGATGAATGAAAAAAATTGCCATAACTTTCCCTACAGTTATCAGATTTGTGTGTTCTTTGGATGGTTTAAAAGAGGGCTTCAATTTATACAATTTTTAAAAAGTCAGAAAAAAAAATTGTTGGATTGGAAAACGAAAGCATACTATATTTGGAGAATTGGTAGATTTCAAAACTTTTTAGAAATCATATTTGCAGCAGAAGCAACATATCCAAATCATCATGCCAATCCATACATGATATGGTATAAGGATAATAATAAACATAAACAAGATG
>JANITW010135846.1:0-13148 GCA_027564335.1 Erythroxylum williamsii | reverse complement strand
ATTGAAAACACAAGTCAAAATTAAGTTACATTCTATAAAATACTGTTACATACCAAACACTATAATAAGAATCCACCAAACTTTTCTATTAGAATTCTTATAAGTATCCAAACATATGAATATCTTTACTTTCCATAGATTTATTTTTCAGTGAATCATATTCCAAATTCACTTTGCTTTCCCGTCAACCAAACAGGGCCTTAGTCTAATAATTTTATTGTAAGAATTGATTTAATTTCTTCTTATACTTGTCCTTTTTTTAATACTATGAAGGAGATGTTGGTTCACATAAGGTGATGGTAATAAGAATGAGAATGAATATATCGAATAATAGAAATGAATATTATCATTATAATTATGATAGTTGGTTAAAAAGAAATGAATGACTACCATTACCATTGATAGCAATTGATTTGTAAAAAATTACGACATACAAATTTATTATATTTTAATTAATTAATTAATCATATTTTAATTAATTATATTGTAATTAATTAATTAAAATATTGTAATTAATTAATTACAATATTTTAATGAATGAATGAATTATAATTTAATTAATTATATTGTAACTAACTAATTAATTATAATATAATAAATTAATTATTAATAATATTTTAATTAATAATATTTTATAATTAGTTAATTATAATATAATTAATTCATTATATTATTTAATTATATTTACAATTAATTAAATTAATCAATTACAATATTTTAATTAATAAATGAATTATATTTTAATTAATTGTAAAGTAATTAATTAACACATATTATTATTTTAATTAATTATATTTTAATTAATTAATTGTATTTACTTAGTTAGTATTAAAAATGTTTTAAAAAAGAGTCATTACTAAAGAATGCGTTTCATTCCTCTACTAAATAAAGGGTATGGAGGATTCTCTAAAAGTAGGATATTAAAATATTGCTCCTATAATGATAATCAACAAATATCGTTTTTTTTTTACTCATTAACTCCTTCTCAAACTCATCAACGAATCACCCCCTGAGTATTTATTTACTTATTTTATCTTTTATTGATAATCTTTATTGTGTTATATATGTAACGAATTAAGTATTGCATTACATATTTTTATTATCATTATTTTGTATTACATCTTAGTCTATTAAAAATAGTGTTTATACAAGGTAGAAGTAAAGCTGCATGATACTGGACCTCTCCAAATCCTACATTCACGGACTCTTACTAGGTATTGTTATTGTTGTTCTTACTATTGTTATAATAAAATTTTAGTCAGACTCAAAATTTAATCGAATTTTAATTTTTAATTAAATATCTTAAATTCAATGAACATTATTTATTAACTTTAATTGAATCAAGTAGAATATGAAAATATTAAATGTATGCATTTTTGTCAACTTATTTATATGAGATTTTTTTTGCTTAATGGAAGAAATAGTTTTATAAAAATTCAATTTTAAGCCTACCCAAAAAAAAGCTTATACACTATAGATTTATTTCAAGTTACTGAAATATTCATGCTTCTGCTTTTAATTATGTCTCATGTGTCTCTCTATTTGCATATCATATTTATATGTAAGATTATCGAAAATAGTCTCTCTATTATATAAGAGTAAGATTACATACTATCAGATTTTCTCAAATTCTATTTTATTGTGAAATTTTGGACTGATAACGACGACGACGACGACGAAGATAATGTGTGTCCATTTGTTTTCTTATCCTTTGTTTGTCATTTGGCATCATTTTCTCTGATAATGTCTGTCCATTTGTTTTCTTATCCTTTGTTTGTCATCCATTTGGCTGCATTTTCTCTTTGTTTCTTGTCTATTTGTTTACCTTAGCAATCATTGTCTCCTTTTTTAATAGATAATGGACAAGTAATATATCATGTGACACATCATATTTGTGTCATGTAACATCTGTCATCTTGTGATATAGAAGACGTGACACCTAAACACACGGGATTTTTATTTATTGATCAGTAATCCTCCCCTTCAAAGTTAACCAAAAGCATCATCTTTTCAAGTTTTCTTAAAAACCCTAATGTTCTTCCAACGAGACTCCATGTAACGAGAACTGTCATCTTGTGCATAGACTCCACACTTGAAGTAATGAGACTTGCCTCCTCTTCCTGGGAACTGACGCACCAGCTTCCCGTCGACGAACACTTTCACGGTGTTGCCTTCCACGTCGTGGATCACGTTGAGCCTGAACCATTTGTCGTAGACGTGAGGGATGATGACCGGATCTCTGTAGTAGAACAGTGTGCCCTTGTAGACTCTGAGCATTAGGGTTGTGGCGTGAGCTTGTGCTCCGAACACTTGCATGATTGACACTCCTGAGGTTCCCGATGGGACGAAACCGTATGCTTCGAATTGCCACACACCAGAATTGTAATCATAGCCCTATATCATCATCAAATTACATATTTTGATCTTTTCAAAATTTAAGTTTCATTCAAAGTTATCAATTCAAAACTTTAAGTGACTATAGTACCATTTGCCTAATGATAACCATTTGTAAGATGAACAAGAGAGAGTTTTGATGTGTGTTGGCCTTACTTGAATTCGAATCTCGGTTCGAGGCTTCGTCTTGCTAGTAGGAGAGTGAGGCTTGTCATTGGAGTAAACCCAGAGCTTGTGGACGCCATTTTTGAAGCTGTATCTTTGATTTTCAGGCACATCATAAGGTCTTTGGATCTCGAAATTGGACTTTTTTAAGGGAAGAGCTGTGAACCCTTTGGTGGGATCGATGGCTACCGATGAAGTGAACTGGTACATGAATACCAAGTGAAGAGAAACGAATAAGAGAGCTCTTAAGGGAACAATAGTAACCATCTTGGTGGTGGTGGTGGTGTAATGAAGAAATTGAGAATCTCTTAGTGAATGTGATGATGAAGAAAGACTTTGAAGTAGTTGACTATATATAGAGAGATTTACAGATTGGAACCGTACGATTTTGATTTGTTGTGTGCAGTACTGCAATCTGGAGGAGGATTGTGTACGAAAATGGTAGAGAAGAACTTGTCAACAAGCATGCAAGTTAAAGCAAAGAACTATATATGCCGGTTGATGAAACTATATGCTAGACGACCTTAATTTTTGGATTATTTTCAATCCAAAACTCTTCACAGCATTTGATTCTTTATTTTGATTTTCATTCGACCAAGTCAAATATTATGATATTTTATAATTATTTTAAAAATCAGACAAGAAATTATATCGATGGGATGATAGATTTAATTGGTATTATAATGTTATAAAGTTAGTTTAAAACAAAAAATTTTGAAGCATAATTGAAGAATGAAGTGTCCTCATCCATCGAAAGAGTTGAAATTTAATTTAAAAAAATCGTTAAATAAAAATTAATTAATTAATATTTATAAAAATAGACTAACTTATTAAAATTAATCGATTAATTAATAAATCGACCGATTCATAACAAGAAGGATTATTAAAATAAGTAGAATAAAAAAAATAAAAAATTGAACAAAAAAATTAACTAATTCAAAAAAACTTATTGCTGAATTAAATGAGCCGGTTCAATTTTTTAATCAATGTGTAATACATAAAAAAATGTTTTTTTCACTAGTGAAGTGGGTGCCTACTACTAATTACAAATTATATATTTTGTGTAAATTTAAAATTAAGTTACAAGTTCAATTTAAATGGCCTTTATAGATTTTAACAAAAAAATATTTGTATGTGCAAATAAAAATTTTATTCAAAATTGAAGTGATTTGTCAAAGGTTATTTTAAAAATACAAATGAAAATTTTAATTTTTTAACAAAATTTTTATTATTTAGTAATTTCATAAATATTCATCTTCACCACATCCACATGGATTGACACCAATCCTTCACGGCTTGTTAGTTGTTATCACTGACTCTGCCTTGCTTTCTATTTTAGGAATTTTTATGATTCTTCTCTTATTCAATTCAAGGCACCATACTCTCATGCTTTTCACTTTCATCCAAAGAAAATACATAATTTGGAACTTTAAAGTCAACTGGCCAAATCAGATTTGAACATAAATATTAACTTCAATCTCATACTCTTACTAGTATACATTAAATCCTCTGTTCTAGTTACTCTGTTTCAACCCTCTATCAAATCTTATCCATACATTTATATGAGGTTCATATAAATATGTGCATAAGATTAAATGGAACATAATATAAACATCATAACTAGAACATGAGATCTGATCCCTTACTAATATTGAACTCGACCTGACCAATTGCTAACACTAACAAACTTAAAGTTGAAAATAAGGTAGGGAAATGAATAATAGTAAATGTGGAAGTAGCTTTATAACCAAACTGCCAACTCCCTTCCTCCCAACCACAAGATAATCAAAGACCCCATTTGATCTATCACCACCATATCCATTCACTATTTAATATCTTTACCCAACTCACACACTACCTCTAAATTATCTAATGTCATATGATATATATATATATACACACACACAGAGTTCCAAAGAGTTACCTAAGATTTCCTTTTAGTATTTTATAATCATGAGAAATGTTAGAGATAGGATTGTTTTTCTCCTGCTAATGGAAAAGTAATACCAAAGGGTAAAATGAAGGACTCAAGCCTTTGCTGAGTCTCATCAATGACACAAATTATGGGATTGCTGTGTCAAAACAAAAAAGAAAAATAATCACCAGTGCCTTCCCTGAGAACCGCCGCCGCTGCCGCCACTGCTGCCCTTGTTTCTTGGAAAGAAGGAGTTCTTGGGTTTTGGTAGCTCATGAATGTCCATGACTTGAATGGTTCTTTGTCTTTTGGCTTCAGAGAGCAAGAAACAGAAAACACAGAAAAACACACAATCATTTAGTCCAATGTGCCAATATTTGTACCCAAAACCAGTTAATCAATCAGACAGTTGAAGCATATAAGTCGAACCATTTTCGGCTTCTTTGTAATTCTGTTGAAGCCTTTTTCTAGCTGAGGCCAATCTTTGGGAATCGAAGTTACTTTCTTTCTGCTGTTCTCTCTGTCTCTGCAGAAGCAAAACCACAAATGGCAAGTGCCTTAAATGGTATGGTAACTGATATTAAAATCACAACTTTGGTAATATGTATGCAGAAAGCCAAAGCTTTTTTCTGTCAAAGATCTCCCATATTTCAGGAGCTGTTGTACTACTTCACACCTGTATACTGTAAGCAGGAGTTGATGCATTAACTGATTGCTGGGATGGTCTGCTTGGAGTGTCTTTACGTGGAACTGGTTTGATCTTTCTTTCTGGTTCTGAATGATTTTTGTCTGAACCAGAACTTCCATCTAAGAAAGAATTAATAAAGAAACAGTAAAAGTAAAAGGTTGATTAGTTGATCAGCACAAAAGGAGAATGAGATCAAGATGAGACCCATCTTTGGATCTGATTCTGTACTCACTGTGAGGATTTGGAGAGTATGCAAAATCAGGAACCTGAAAGAAAAAAGAAAGGGAACAAGAATGAAGAATCTTATAAAGTGAACATAAAGACTCAATTTTTCAACAACTTTCTTTCAAAGCAACCAGCAACCAGCAACTAGCAACTAGCAACTAGCAAGTAGCAAGTATATATATATATATATATATATTCAACAACTTTCTTTCAAAGACACTAAGTACAGTCTTTTTTCCTTAAAATTTTTGAACAACTTTCTTTCAAAGCAACTAGCAAGTATATATATATATTCCCTTTTTACCTGGTGATGACCATTCTGGGGAATTTTCTGCAGAGGTGAGTCCCCATCAGCTGCAGAAAAATATCATTAAGTTCCTATTTAGGGTTGAACTCGTCAAACTTTTTTGCATTTTACTTTGTCTAACTTTTTCTCCAAAAGGGAAAATGCTAACTTTTAACTAGTCAATGATGGTAATGTTACCCATTAATCCTGAAGATGCATTTTCTCCTTGTGGATTCAACCTCACCCACTCATCCACAATTTCTTTCCATTTCCTGCATACCAAACACCAAATTAGGTAAGATGACAGAAATTCTCAGAACTACTCCTTCAGAGAACTATACTTAAAAGTTTCATGGAACTGAATAAGCAATCTAACGAAAGAGATCCTCTTTTTTTTTTTTTTTTTCATTTTTGGGTTCATGAAGACCTGACAAGTTGCTTCACCAATCTCCTGACATCATTGGAAGGGTGCTTTCTTAAACGGTTCACATGTCTTCCAATATCAGTTTCCTGAAATCAAAGAACAAAAGCAAGGAATAAGTGAAAGAAAGCAAACCAAACTCGGAACAAAACCAACAAGTAATTTCTCTTAGTCACCTTGAGTTCGTGAAATGTTATATCCATATCCGCCAAATGCAGAAGCAAATCAACCAGAGAATCTTCAGACTGGAAAAACACACCAAAACTCGGTAAACCAAACCCGTATAAGCAGAAGGAACCACAAAATCAACGATACTAAAACTGAAACGGACCAAGTTAGGATCTTCAAGTTGTTGTTTGATCTCAAGAATCTTCTTTTGATTATCATCAAACAATCCTGCATAAGGATCCAATCCATCATCACAATCATTACCATCATTATCTTCATCATCGTCGTCGTCGTCTTCATCATCTTTATGTGGTGGTGTAGAAGGGGACCCGGTTGCTCGTTCTTTTGGCTCCTCCTCAACTAACTCCTTTAATTCGCGGCCATTACCGTTCCTTCTAGCATCATCAACACCATCACCAAAATCGCAGTTTCTACAATTCTTAGTCAAACTCGTGGCGTATAATCTCTCCACAATTTTATCTCTCCGTTGCTTTAGCTCTCCGCCATAATCCAAAGACGCCACAACAAGCGCTGTATCAATCAAAGTCCACACGTCAACACCTGAGCTCTCGAGAATCGTCCGAAAGTCGTCTAAATCCATGATATTTCGATCTGGGTCGCGAAATTTTTGGTGACTCAATACAGTGCACGAGTATTCAACCAAGGAAGAGCTGTAACTCTGTTCAGATCTAACAGCATACAGGGTTGATACAGAGAATCAACGAACTAGAATCTGACATCGCAAGGATGATGAAAGAGAACCAAACTGCAACCAACCAATGAGAGAATACGAAGCTGTGAATAACCAAAGAAAACCCATCACGAGATCTGACTCCAAAACCATGAGAATTCATCAATCAATAACCAATCTCAAAGTCTAGGAGGACAAAAAAGAAAGTTTTCAACTTTTTCAACTTCCATGGAGCTAAAGCTTGAACTTTTGTGGGTGAAAAACCATGAAGATAGATAACCCAGAAAAGAAAACTGATAAAATGGAGGGTTTCAATACAACACAAAGATTGCAGACACAGACTTGTTCATCACTTCCTCTTCTCTGTTCTGGTTCATCTTGTACTTTCTGTGTGAAAATGTCACAATTTTCTGTAAAGCTGAGGCAGACGAATGAAGGTATATTTTATATCAAATTGAAGAATAATTCATTTATATATTTTAATCATTTAATTAAAAACAAGTTGGCACTACAAAAAACTTTTGGTATTGGCCCTCTTGGGTATTGCTCACCTCTGTCTCTCGAGTGCTCTCCCTTTTTCCCTCCCTTTCCTCCCAATGTTTGCCCCCTGCAGAAGAAAGTTTTTGTCTTTTTGTAGTTTAGGGGATGAAAGAGAGGAAGAAAGAGAGTGAGTGGGGACTGGTTTTGTGAATTCTGGATTGTTTTTTTATCTGTTTCTTTGCAACTCTTTTCAGACTTCAATAAAAGCATAAACTATATTCGTGTTTTAAATCACGTTCCAATGTTGCAATGACTTATTCTGTGATGTTACTTTTAAGAAAAGTTAGGGTTGGACCAAATTGGATTTAAGTTGACCAAATTTTAAATCAGATTGAGCTGAGTCTAAATAAACAAAAAAGGTTTAGTTCGACCCTTCAATCCAGCACCATAGTAAAAGTAAACAAAGTAAATCTATATCCATATTGCATCGGTTCTTAAATTGAAACCAGGGGAGCTTTAAGCCTGAAACTAATAGCTTTCAAAAGGACATATGAATCGAATCTGTAGAAATGTTAACACACTCCAGGATTAATTTGTATAATCTTTTGCAAATGGCCATAGAAGTGTGAAGCTCTTCAACCTAACCTAGGAGTCAACCGTCTAAACGTAAGCACAATCATCCCTGCAAGGAAATCAGATATGCTCTGAAAAATTGGTGTCTCAGCTTCTGTGATGCACTACCTAGGGTGCATAGGATGAACTCATTACTGCTCTTTAACGTTCGTCAGTTATGTACCCTGGACTCCTCCGCTTTCTTCAAAGAACCTAAAATGCCCTCCATTAACTTGTCCTCAACAGGGTCTGAAACAAAAGCATAGGTCTTTCGGCTTCCGCCGAAGTTTTCCAGAGGAGTTCCGACCGTGTCACCTAGTCCCGATGAATCGGATGTCTGTAAATGATTTGTGGAACAATCAACCAGGCCTTCCACATTTTCCGATTTCTCTTTTCCATTGTCACCTTTCTTGCTGTCATGCCATGAATCAAGAATTTGTAGCAATGAGCTATCATCAACATTTACTCCACACTTTACCTGCCTCGTAGATCCAGCCATAGTTGAAGACTCTCCATCTGATTCCGTCAATTCATCATCTGACAGGGAAGACTCATAACCAGGAAAAACATCTTGCTGTTTTTCTTCTGTTGCTTTTCTTTTTAACAGGGAATTCTGACCTCTTCTGCTGGAACTGGAGCTATCAACAGGACCCAGTTCCTCCCAGGGAGAATCAGATTCATCTTCCTTCTTTGCTTCATCAGATGATTCTCTATCAAAATGTTTTAAATTATAACTGGGATTACTGTCTTGACAATCAGGAACAGCACTATTCCATGTGGAAATATTAGGGACTTTATTAGAAGGCATCATATAAGTCGAGTCTATGTACACCCCAGGCATTGTCTGTAGAAGAGATGATAATTTTGAGTAACCCAACTTCTCAATATCAATATTATAGCCATATCTATCAACAAACAACTTTCTAAAAAGACCAATATTATATCCTTCTGGATAATCCCTCAGAACCTCCTTCACAAGCTTGTAACAGTCCTCTAACAATTTAGTGCGATATATTTCTTGATGCCTTTTTCTGGCCGAACCCAAAGAAACTCCAGCATTTGTGATATTCTGGTTTTTTTTATCTCCATATTGTTCAGCTGCTCTATTACGTTGTGACTGCTTGCTAGAAAAGATGGAGCTTAATCCATTTAATCTGCATGAATCAACTGTGGCCGTATTCTTTTCATCAGAGTGAGCAAGCTTGAAAGGTGAAGCTTTGGTGGGATATTCTTCCACCCACCTCTTCTCTGCTATTAGTATATCCACCAATCTCACGACATCACTTTCACTGAGAGATTTGAGAACCAAAGGTCCTTCCTTTTGCATAGTCAATGCCATCTCTTTCCTGAAAAATAACAACAATTTGGGACACTTAACATGCAATGCAACAAGAGCACGTACTTATTTTTGTTATTTTCTCACAAATAGCATAAGATTGGTAAGCATTTCAACCTGAGCATCTTTCATACTAGATTAGTTAAAAGAGCTATGAAAAGTTGCAAAGTGATGAAAAAGGGGTAAGCCTGAAAGTGGACAATTAAAACCTGTCTAGGATGTAATAAAATTAGATCATCCTAAATTTAAAATTCTCTTTTTAAGCATTGGGAAGGAGAACTTATTGAGGATAAGAAAACAGAAAATAACACAGAGAAAGAGAACTACAGGATGTAGCAAATCAAATACTAATAGTTGAGAATTGTTTGTTAGAAACACAAGGAAACAAAACCAGAACACAAGAAAAACAGATGTTAGACAGCTAAAGTTAGATTGGGATAAATGACACCTATTTCTAGTTCGATAATCCAAAAACTTCAATATATAAACAACATGATCGCTTTAAAAGCTCACTTTGATAATATGAGGAAAAAAAGGAATAGGAACATAAACAAAAGAAAAAGACTAGCTGATCAGTCTGAAAAGGCATATAAATGGTGTGTGCAAAGGATAAGACAAGTGGATTTGAACCTTGTCATCGACTGCGAGATGATAAGAGATCCTTTCTGAGTGTAAATAAAGGATTCCATCTCTCTCCAGAAAGAATCCTCATAAAACATATCATGCTTTGCAGAAGAGGTCTTTATCTGCTGGATGGGTGGGTCACTAGGCATAGAAAAGTCCGAACTATTTCTCCAGAATTTACACCTGTTCATAATCCGAGCAAGTAAACCCGGTCTTTCCTTGGATGTTTCAGCTAGTGTTGCAATATTGATATCACTTTCTTTCTCATGATTTGATCCTGTATTAGACGAAGAACTTGCCACTAAATGCTCTAGATCCACATCCTGAGTTGGTGACTTCACATATTTTTCAACTTTTTTCTCTTTGGAACCATCTTTGATCTTATCAGAGATTTCTCGATCAGCATGTGAATTCCGTGTAACTTCACCAATTTTGACCCCAGACCAGTCATCACTGTTTCCGAACCATCTTCTCCATATATTTTTAACTAGCCTAATTTTTGAAGCAGATTCTTCTTGCTTAACTGGAGCCAGATGAATGTCGGTTCTCTTTGGATCTGTCACTCTATGAGCATTTTCACTAACATCAGAGAACTGGTCCATTTTTCCTGGTGGCTGCTCAACATTCAGTTTGGTGGACTTGTTTAGAGATGTAGGTGACTGTTCTGTTGCTTCTGCATTTTGTAAAGGATCTTTCATATTCTTTCCTTGAAATGACAATGAATTTGTCTCCATAGGACCAGCAAAAGTTTCAGCATTCAGCTTTGAACCCTCATTTAGGTATTGGTTTCCATTTTCAGTGAAACCTATGGCTATGCTTGCATCAGGCTCAAATGGTTCAGGAGCTTTTACATTGGCGCTATGCACAACAAGCTGACCATATTTATTCTTTTGAATCTTCAAAATATGTCTCAATGATAAGAGAAAGTGTGAGAACTTTTTATGACCATATAAGTCCTTATCTAAGCCTACATTACTCCTTTCCAATTCAGAACGAAGTTCACTTAATAGGATTCCTTCTTTACGGTATGAACTCAATATATGACGAATCTGCTTTATAACTGCTTTTGGAATTGGACGAATCTTGAGCTCTGAAATAGATCCAGACAACTCCTCACCATGTGAACATGTTGGTTGTTCAATATTTGAGAAGGGGTCTTCAAGAGTCACTTTTGCGTGGCCATACCATGAACCACAAAGTCCATCAGGAGGTAGGTTAAAATGCCGTCCATTTAGGTCTTCCCCTCTGACCAAAGAATTCCAATTCCACATTATACTGGCAGCACTGCAGAGTTCACTTGGAGCTGAATCTGTACTTGAGAGCAATATATTGTAGTTGTTCATTCTTAATCGGTGTAGAATGCCAGAAAAGTGCCTCTCACCAGAAATTAAGAATAAATGAGCGGGTGGGGGATTTTGAGATACCCAGGACAGAAGAACAACAAGTTGAGACATGTCAGCATTCTTCTTTCGACCTGCATTAGTCAATTTGCCAGGGCAGATGGCTATAAAGAATTTGATTAATTGCTAGCACTTAGCAAATTGGATTCAAAAGATTAGATACTCATGTGCCTATAAGTGCCTTTACATAGTAGTTATAATTTTTCTCATTATATTACCTTTAGTTATCTTTGTAACTTCAAGAATCCAGCATTTCATACTACTAGTTTCCAGCTAGAGTAAATTTTCTCCAAAATTAAAGGGAAAACTGCCCGTGATCTCTCATTGTGGGTGTCATTAATTTACTAAGGAGCAGCTAAAAGTCTCTAAAAATGAGAAAAAAAAGAAAACTAATAAAATAGAAGATATCGGTAATCAATTCTCCAATATATAGCACAAAGATTGTAATCTGTAATGTATCTAAGAAAGGGTTAACCATGAAATTACAATCAGGAATAGGGGACCAAAGCAGAAATTGGAGGACAAATAATGAAACAGTCATCAAGCACACATCCAGGGAAACAAAATGGTATATATATATACAACATACCTTCATAGTATCATAAGAAAACAGTTGCAAGGGTCCAAAAACAAGAAAAGAACTGACAACGACGGCTTTGTAGCATTTTAGCATGCCTGAGAATGATATCTTGATTCTGGGTTGAATCTTGTACTTGGATAACCAAATTTCAGAGCTAGTAATTTCTTTTGAGAATATATTTACTTTCCTTTCAAAGATGTGAACCTATTTTATGATAAATGACATTAAACTGAAAGCTAGGTTTATGATAAAGATACCAAATCAAGAAAGCAGCAAAACAAAAGCGAAACAGATGAAGTTAAACAAGGAAAAAGGACGTAACCTTTAGGAATATGAGTCAAGATGATTCCGGTGTCAGAGAGTGCCGACTGGTTAGGCCTAGAAAGCCGCCGCATATCACCAAAAGCAGTGATCTGAAGAGGACCATTAATCCCATTAGTCTTCAGAGCAGCTCTGATGCGGGTGGCCACTTTGCAAGCATCAGCACCAATGGGCAAATTGCAAGTCTGAAAATCCCACCACACCGAGACCCTCACATTCTTGGACTCGGAGGTAGAAGAAGAGTGAGAGCGAACGCCGGTCGACAAATGATATAAGAGGGGCGAATGACGAAATTGTGATGAAGAGAACGAGAAGGAGAGGAGGGTTTTGGCGAAAAGGGGTTTGGGGATCATGGCCTGGTAGAGTTTCTTGAAGATAAGATGATATGCTCGTGAATTAAAAGACAGATAAAGAAGAGAATCAGTAGGGAGATTGAATTAATCTGTGATGTTTCTTGACTTCCCCTCTCTTGGATTACAGTCCTATTTATAGTAAATATCCTAAAATAACTAAATAACCAAATAGCCAAGGGTTAGGGTTTTGGGGTGATGTGGGGAAAAATGGAAATTAGGGTTTGAAGAATTGGGAATTTTGGATTTAGGGAGAAATTGAGAGAAAAGAAGAATTCGGTTTTGAGAGAGAAAGATAAGAGAAAAATCTTGCAGCTTCAGCTTCATGTGCCTCAACAGAGAGCAACCCTTATCTTCCATTTCAAATGGTTCTGTTCTTTTGGTTTTTTAGGCGCTTGGGTGCTAACAGCAATCATTTTGTGGTATTTGCCTCTGTACAGATCAAATCAGTTAAAGAATTGAGTGGCCAAGTGTGTCAAATATGTGGGGATG